>WNWK01006183.1:0-109234 GCA_009830355.1 Cherax destructor | reverse complement strand
ATTGGACTGATGAAGCAACTGGCTGGCGAAACGTTCCAACAGTAAAGATACTCAAGTGTTGCACAAGTCTCATTCATTAACTTATCGGGTTTCTGAATCATTTATGTAACTATTGATACAATAAAGTTTCTGAGGTACAACATATATTATAACCTGTTACTTTTCGCACTTCTGTACATTAGTTGCTCCACTTAGAATTAACTTTACACTATTTTTTTTTGAAAAACAAGACATAATAAATAATTTTGTTCAGTGTGTGTGTGTGTGTGTGTGTGTGTGTGTGTGTGTGTGTGTGTGTGACAGTGATATGCTTCATTATATCAGCTGGCTTTACAGTTCTTGTAAAAAAAGTTTCATCACTAGTAAAACAGTCATTATTACCACTGTTAATATTTTTAACCCTTTAGGTAAAAGACTCATATTGGATAGTGTTTACCTGTCTACAGTAGTCAAAGTGGTTCTAATTATTTACTTGACTTGTTTTAAAAATACATTTCTTTTAAAAACAATAGAAGGTACAGAATTGAGGTAGGTGATCTTTACTTACTGTGGGAGACGAAATGAAGAACATGAGGGTACAGTAAGAAGTTAGTTGATGGTATTTCTGACAAGTAGGGATACGGAAACTGTGGCGATCTGTCTGGCACTGCCAGCCTTGGTCAAGGCTATCAGCTTCCCTGCTTACACAAATAACCCGCACATAGGAAAAAGGCGCTTACCACGACGTTACGGTCCCAGTTTGACCATTTACAAAATCACACTAACAGAAAGGAGAGAAGGGGGCAGTATATATAGGCCAGCAGACATTGCCCTTACTGCTCTCTTTGATCCTCCTTCTATACTCCTTGCTCTTACTGCCCACTATGATCCTCCAGCCATACTCCTTGCCCTTACTGCCCACTATGATCCTCCTTCCATTCTCTTTGCCCTTAATGCTCTCTATGATCCTCCAGCCATACTACTTGCCCTTACTGCCCACTATGATCCTCCAGCCATACTCCTTGCCCTTACTGCTCTCTATGATCCTCCAGCCATACTACCTGCCCTTACTGCCCACTATGATCCTCCTACACCCTACTGCCTACTTTTATCCTCCAGTGATCCTCCTCCTCCATCCTACCGTCCCTCTCATCCTCCATTCATCCTCTTCCTCTTCTCTTCCATTCACTTTCATCCTCCACCCCCTCTCTTTTGTCCACTCATCCTCAAGTCATACTTCACCTCCTCTCTTCTGTCCACTCATCCTAATCTCTTCTGTCCACTCATCCTCCTCTCTTCTGTCCACTCATCCTCCTCTCTTTCACTGTCCACTCATCCTCCTCTCTTTCACTGTCCACTATAATCTTCCAACTATCCACCTTTTCCTTACATCTCGTTTCATCCTCTGGCAATTCTCTTTCCCTATCTGTCTGCTCCCGTCTTCCACATCCCTTATCCTCCTCCTTATTTATAACTCACTTCCTCTTACGGTCAACCTCCTCTTTTTATTTTAATGTTACTCTGCCTTTATTTTCGCCTCTATTCTTATGTTTATCTCCATCATTATCTTTGATAATACTTGTTGTTTCATGTCTTGTGTTCCTCTGGTATGTCTTCTTTATCTTCTTCATATCTCTTGCTTTATCCCACACCATTATAAATATTTTTCCGTCTCGTTTATTACTTTATCTTCCGAGTATTTTCATTCTTTCCTGCACTCTTTCCACCTCGGCTCCTCCACTCTCTTATCAGTCTGTTATTCTTTCAAACGTCCATCTCTCTTTCCGTTATTCATTTTACACTTCCATGCACAATTATTTTCTCTTTCACTCTATCTCTTTCTCTCTGTTTTACCAACTAGTATTACTTTCTTATTTATCCAAGAGAGGGACCTAATTACCATACACTTGGGAGTAGCTTCTTAATACTGTAATTAGGAATTACTCGGGTATATATGGAAGGGATAACACACTTGCCTATAAGGAAGAAATGCTTAAGGATGAAATTAAAATAAGTAAAAATGGATAAAATTTACTGACTAATAAAAGGGAATTATAATTTTATCTCACACTTCACATATTATTCTTAGGAACAAGTATTACAATTTTCATGGCATGATAACTATGGGAATCATTAGTAAGATGGGAAATGATACAAGTTATTACTGACTTCTACTCTCAAGCCCAGAACTCCACCTACTCGTATTACATTTATAACAATGCACAAAGGTCATACAGCACTGGAGGGTAGGATGTACCAAAGGTGCAATGTTCCTGATCACAGCCCAGCCAGGATAAAGTGGAAGCCGGAGGCTGTCAGTAAGTGCGGTGAGCAGCGCTCAAGGGAATATATAATCAAAGTCGGTGTAATAAAGCCGTCACTGACACCTACTTGTAGCAGACACTCTCTCCGGGCTACCTAGAGCAGCTGCGTCATACACTCCTCTCACTTTATCACTACGACTCCGGGCTACCTAGAGCAGCTGCGTCAGACACTCCTCTCACATTATCACTACGACTCCGGGCTACCTAGAGCAGCTGCGTCAGACACTCCTCTCACTTTATCACTACGACTCCGGGCTACCTAGAGCAGCTGCGTCATACACTCCTCTCACATTATCACTACGACTCCGGGCTACCTAGAGCAGCTGCGTCATACACTCCTCTCACATTATCACTACGACTCCGGGCTACCTAGAGCAGCTGCGTCATACACTCCTCTCACATTATCACTACGACTCCGGGCTACCTAGAGCAGCTGCGTCATACACTCCTCTCACATTATCACTACGACTCCGGGCTACCTAGAGCAGCTGCGTCATATACTCCTCTCACATTATCACTACGACTCCGGGCTACCTAGAGCAGCTGCGTCATACACTCCTCTCACATTATCACTACGACTCCGGGCTACCTAGAGCAGCTGCGTCATACACTCCTCTCACATTATCACTACGACTCCGGGCTACCTAGAGCAGCTGCGTCATACACTCCTCTCACATTATCACTACGACTCCGGGCTACCTAGAGCAGCTGCGTCATACACTCCTCTCACATTATCACTACGACTCCGGGCTACCTAGAGCAGCTGCGTCATACACTCCTCTCACATTATCACTACGACTCCGGGCTACCTAGAGCAGCTGCGTCATATACTCCTCTCACATTATCACTACGACTCCGGGCTACCTAGAGCAGCTGCGTCATACACTCCTCTCACATTATCACTACGACTCCGGGCTACCTAGAGCAGCTGCGTCATATACTCCTCTCACTTTATCACTACGACTCCGGGCTACCTAGAGCAGCTGCGTCATACACTCCTCTCACATTATCACTACGACTCCGGGCTACCTAGAGCAGCTGCGTCATACACTCCTCTCACATTATCACTACGACTCCGGGCTACCTAGAGCAGCTGCGTCATACACTCCTCTCACTTTATCACTACGACTCCGGGCTACCTAGAACAGCTGCGTCATACACTCCTCTCACATTATCACTACGACTCCGGGCTACCTAGAGCAGCTGCGTCATACACTCCTCTCACTTTATCACTACGACTCCGGGCTACCTAGAACAGCTGCGTCATACACTCCTCTCACATTATCACTACGACTCCGGGCTACCTAGAGCAGCTGCGTCATACACTCCTCTCACATTATCACTACGACTCCGGGCTACCTAGAGCAGCTGCGTCATACACTCCTCTCACATTATCACTACGACTCCGGGCTACCTAGAGCAGCTGCGTCATACACTCCTCTCACATTATCACTACGACTCCGGGCTACCTAGAGCAGCTGCGTCATACACTCCTCTCACATTATCACTACGACTCCGGGCTACCTAGAGCAGCTGCGTCATACACTCCTCTCACTTTATCACTACGACTCCGGGCTACCTAGAGCAGCTGCGTCATACACTCCTCTCACATTATCACTACGACTCATAGAGTTCAATTCCTACAGGAAAAGTCTTTACACTTGGCTCCCTAAAGGTAAGCAACACCAAACAACCGTTAAGAGTGAACGGTGTCCCTTCAACACCCGTGTTACTACAACACCAGTGTCACTGCAACACCAGTGTCACTGCAGCACCAGTGTCACTGCAGCACCAGTGTCACTGCAGCACCAGTGTTACTACAACACCAGTGCCACTGCAACACCAGTGTTACTACAACACCAGTGTCACTGCAACACCAGTGTCACTGCAGCACCAGTGTCACTGCAGCACCAGTGTTACTACAACACCAGTGCCACTGCAACACCAGTGTTACTACAACACCAGTGTCACTGCAACACCAGTGTCACTGCAACACCCGTGTCACTGCAACACCAGTGTTACTGCAACACCAGTGTCACTGCAACACCGGTGTCACTGCAACACCAGTGTCACTGCAACACCAGTGTCACTGCAACACCAGTGTCACTGCAACACCAGTGTCACTGCAACACCAGTGTCACTGCAACACCAGTGCCACTGCAACACCAGTGTCACTGCAACTCCATTGTCCCTGCAACACCAGTGTCACTGCAACTCCAGTGTCCCTGCAACACCAGTGTCCCTGCAACTCCAGCGTCACTGCAACACCCGTGTTCCTTCAACACCCGTTTCACTGCAACACCAGTGTCACTGCAACACCAGTGTCACTGCAACACCAGTGTCACTGCAACACCAGTGTCACTGCAATACCAGTGTCACTGCAACACCAGTGTCACTGCAACACCAGTGTCACTGCAACACCAGTGTCACTGCAACACCAGTGTCACTGCAACACCAGTGTCACTGCAACACCTGTGTCACTTCAACACCCGTGTCACTGCAACACCCGTTTCAGTGCAACACACGTTTCACTGCAACACCAGTGTCACTGAAACACCCTCAAGATATTCAAGCCAACAGACCAGTAGTGTCTGATGGGTCCGCAGGTATCCAGCCGAAACACAATCCAACTTCTTGACGTAGACTCTAGAAGACGGTGTGTAAAGGTCTCTATACGTCACAAAATATAAAATCATATGATCATAGACACTCTTGCATTGTACCCATCACTGCAGACAGCACTTTCCCTCTCACACACACACACACACACACACACACACACACACACACACACACACACACACAGTGCTAGGCGGACAAAGGCTACAAACCTCGGCAAAGGAGAAAGACCTTGGAGTGAGTATAACGCCAAGCACGTCTCCGGAGGCACACATCAACTAGATAACTGCGGCTGCATATGGGCGTCTGGCAAACCTTAGATTAGCGTTCCGTTACCTTAACAAGGAATCGTTCAAGACACTGTATACCGTGTACGTCAGGCCCATACTAGAATATGCAGCACCAGTCTGGAACCCACACCTGGTCAAGCACGTAAAGAAACTAGAGAAAGTGCAAAGGTTTGCGACAAGGTTAGTTCCACAACTCAGGGGTCTGTCTTATGAAGAAAGATTGAGGGAAATAGGACTAACAACACTGGAGGAAAGAAGGGTCAGAGGAGACATGATAACGACATACAAAATACTGCGGGGAATTGACAAGGTAGATAGTGACAGGTTGTTTCAGAGAGGGAACACAGAAACAAGGGGACACAACTGGAAGCTGAAGACTCAGATGAGTCAAAGGGATGTCAGGAAACATTTCTTCAACCACAGAGTAGTCAGGAAGTGGAATGGACTAGAGAAAGATATAGTGGAGGCAGGAACCATACATAGTTTTAAGACAAGGTATGATAAAGCTCATGGAGCAGGGAGAGCAGAGACCCAGTAGCGGACAGCGAAGAGGCGGGGCCAGGAGCTGAGTCTCGACCCCTGCAAATACAGTTAAGTGAGTACAATTAGGTGAGTACACACACACACACACACACACACACACACACACACACACACAATTGGCTCCTGGAGTTCAACCCCACCAAGTGTAAAGTCATGAAGATTGGGGAAGGGCAAAGAAGACCGCAGACGGAGTGCAGTCTAGGGGGCCAGAGACTACAAACCTCAATCAAGGAAAAAGATCTTGGGGTGAGTATAACACCGGGCACATCTCCTGAGGCGCACATCAACCAAATAACTGCTGCAGCATACGGACGCCTGGCAAACCTAAGAACAACATTCCGACATCTTAATAAGGAGTTATTCAGGACCCTGTACACTGTGTACGTGAGGTCCATACTGGATTATGCAGCGCCAGTTTGGAACCCTCATCTACCCAAGCATGTAAGGAAACTAGAGAAAGTACAAAGGTTTGCAACAAGACTAGTCCCGGAGCTAAGGGGTATGTCCTACGAGGAGAGGTTACGGGAAATCGACCTGACGACACTGGAAGACAGGCGAGATAGAGGGGATATGATAACGACATATAAAATACTTAGAGGAATCGACAAGGTGGACCGAGACAGAATGTTCCTGAGTTGGGACACAGCAACAGAGGGTCACAGTTGGAAGTTGAAGACTCAGAGGAACCACAGGGATGTTAGGAAGTATTTCTTCAGTCACAGAGTTCTCAGGAAGTGGAATAGTCTGGGAAGGGATGGAGTGGAGGCAGGATCCATACAAAGCTTTAAGGAGAGGTATGATACAGCTCATGGAGCGGGTAGAGTGACCGAGTAGTGGCCAATGAAGAGGCGGGGCCAGGAGCTATGAATCGACCCCTGCAACCACAACTAGGTGAGTACGGACAAGGATGAACCACGCATGCTGATAAATATTCACGTACGTACACGAACACGCAAAACATAAGAGTCTCGACAACGGCAGAATCATTCAGCAAATTTGATCACTCACGCTCCCAGCCTTGCACCCAAACACACACACACACACACACACACACACACACACACATACAACAGGCCTAGTGTCTAATCGACATGTGCCTAGGACAAAATGGTAACTAACACACACACACACACACACACACACACACACACACACGAGCTATGAATCGACCCCTGCAACCACAACTGAGTACACACACACACACACACGAGCTATGAATCGACCCCTGCAACCACAACTAGGTGAGTACACACACACACACACACACACACACGAGCTATGACTCGACCCCTGCAACCACAACTAGGTGAGTACACACACACAGGGCGAGCAGACAGGTGTCCATTAGACTAAGAAGAAGGATAACAATAGAAGACAAACTAGTAGGTGGTTGTGGGTCAGGTCAGGTCAGAGGAGTACAGAAGACCATGTGTGACACAAACTCCACATACACACTCATACACCATAACACACAATCCCACCCACTACTTTTCACACACTTAATAAACCCACACTCATATAGTTCCATGGCCCCGGTGGCCTGGTGGCTAAAGCTCTCGCTTCACGCACGGAGGGCCCGGGTTCGATTCCCGGCGGGGCGGAAACATTTTCGAAGTGTTTCCTTACACACACACACATATACAACAGGCCTAGTGTCTAATCGACATTTGCCTAGGACAAAATGGTAACTAACACACACACGTGCACACCCACATGCACATTCCCACACACATTCAGACCCCACACACACTCTGCCTCACACATACAGACCCACAAACACTCTCCTCCATACCCTCCCCCACCTCTCTCCCACTCCCTCCTCTCTCTCTCACATCCTCCCTTTTCTCCCTCTTTCCTCCTCTCCCTTTCCCATTCTCTCTTCCCCTTTGCTTCTCCTTCCTCCTCTCTCTCCCCATATTGCCCCTCCCCACCTGTCTCCCATTTTACCACTGTTGTGGGGGAATGTACAAGTAAATGTGGACTGTAAATTAAGCTACTTTGCTTGTTGATGCATCCACGACTCCCATCCATCTCAGAAGTCGTTAGTTGATGCAGACGGTCACATCTTCCACAGGGCTGTTTGGTAGAATAAATATGCACATGAGTATTATATTATTGTCCCAAAGGAGCGCATGCCATTATCGTCAGTCATTATATAAAGACTGAGATGGACACTCACGTGTTTGGACTTAAAAGTCCACGCATAACCGCCATCAATAGAAAGATTTTGATGCTCCTGCCTAACAAGAACTGCGCAGTAGCCTGCCTGGCAAGAACAACAAAGCATACCTTACTAGTTGTAACGTGAACGATGGTGTTGACTCCACCATATACGGCGGAAATGCTGTCTTGATTTGTAGAACGTCGCTGATGTGTCACCGTCTTGTTTCGATGGAGTTCACTTCGCGATTGTTTCTCTACGTTTGTCTTTTAGCAGTAATAAGAAGCTGCACACACTTCTGAATATACCGCAATTTTATGATTATCACTAAACGCGCTGGAACAGAGTTCTTATCCGATTTCCCGACGTTAGTGGAGATTGAATAGGAGAACGGACGCGCACGACTAATGTCCTTTGTTCGGTTAAATCCCCTCGCGCCGTAGCTCCCGTCCATTTCGTTTATAAGTTCAATCTGACGCCCTCGTGTGCCCCGCAGCTCGGTTTGCTTGGTTTCGCTGACCTCAGCACAATTTCAACACTTGCTAAATGTTGCAACAAGTTGCAATTCAAATGCTTGTGTTCTCTAAATACTTCGATCACTGGAGCACATGATTGTAATGTCAAGTGTAGAAACTAATACAGCAGTTTCCTCTAACTTTCCTGCTATGGTAAAGAGTCACATATCTCAATGTTTATCACTCATTAATTCACATTCCTTGCAACCCTGGTCAGCTAGACGTGACGTACTGCTTCCTGGTCCGTACATATGTGATGAATTAAACTGTTGACCAGAAAGCCAGACACGCCTCGTCTGGCCCTTTTCTAAGGGCCGGGCCCCTAAGAGCAAAAGGGGCAAAAAGGGCTGATACCCCTCCCTCTTTTGGAGAATTTTCTCCACAACTGTATTCCTCTTTTCCCTCTCCCTCCCAGGGAAATCCTGTGTCACAAACCTACTGGAGTTCTATGACAGGGTGACAGTAGTAAGACAAGAGAGAGATGGCTGGGTAGATTGCATTTTCTTGGACTGTAAGAAGGCGTTTGACACAGTTCCACAAAAGAGATTAGAGCAAAAGCTGGAGGACCAGGCAGGGATAACGGAAGGCACTGCAATGTATTAGGGAATACCTGTCAGGAAGACAACAGCGAGTCATGGCACGTGGCGAGGTGTCAGAGTAGGCGCCTGTGATGAGCAGGGTTCCACAGGGGTCAGTCCTAGGACCGGTGCTGTTTCTGGTATTTGTGAACGACATGACGAAAGGAATAGAATCAGAAGTGTCCCTGTTTGCAGATGATGTAAAGTTGATGAGAAGAATTCAATCGGACTAGGACCAGGCAGAACTACAAATGGATCTGGACAGGTTGCAGGCCTGGTCCAGCAACTTTTTCCTGGAGTTCGACCCCACTAAGTGCAATGTCGTGAAGATTGGGGGAAGGGTAAAGTAGACCGCAGACGAAGTACAGTCTAGGGGCCAGAGACTACAAACCTCACTCAAGGAAAAGGATCTTGGGGTGAGTACAACACCGGGCACATCTGAGGCGCACACCAACCAAATAACTGCTGCAGCATAAGGGCGCCTAGCAAACCTAAGAACAGCATTCCGACATCTCAATAAAGAATCGTTCAGGACCCTGTACACCATGTACATTAGGCCTATATTGGAGTATGCGGCACTAGTTTGCAACCCACACCTAGCCAAACACGTAAGGAAACTAGAGAAAGTGCAAAGGTTTGCAACAAGGCTAAGAGGCATGCCCTACGAGGAGAGGTTAAGGCAAATGAACCTGACGACACTGGAAGACAGGAGAGATAGGTGGGTTATGATAACGACATATAAAATAATGAGAGGAATCGACAAGGTGAATAGAGACAGGATGTTCCAGAGATGGCACACAGCAACAAGGGGTCACAGTTGGAAGTTGAAGACTCAGATAAATCACAGGGATGTTAGGAAGTATTTCTTCAGCCACAGAGTTGTCAGGAAGTGAAATAATCTGGGAAGTGATGTAGTTGAGGCAGGATCCATACATAGCTTTTAAAAGAGGTATGATAAAGCTCATGGAGCATTAAGAGTGACCAAGTAGCTACAAGTGAAAAGGCGGGGCCAAGAGCTATGACTCAACCCTTGCAACCACAACTAGGTGAGTACACACACACACACACACACACACACACACACACACTCACTGTTAAAAGATCGACAACCTTAACAAAATTATCTTCTATAGAATACTAGGTCAACCTTCTGATACTGATCTAGCATGTAGCCCGTATATAGATTATCGTGGAACTCATCGCATCAGGACCACCTCACTTCAGAAAGCACTTTAAGTTGGGGTTCATAAAAAGTTTTCAACTAGGAGAAAAGATACTTGCTGTTAAAAGTTGGAGAACTTTATTAATCCAAATAATGACGTCTGGGGTAAATATTACAATGAAATTAACGTTAACTGGAATCCTAGCTTCATACATACATCTCAGTGTATGAACTTAAATATGATTACTGTGTGTTTTATGACACATACATCTTCACATAATCAACTTGAACTGTAACCTTCGCACACGAGCTTCCATGGCCTCGTATGAGCTCGCATCAGGTATGGCATGTCCAGTGACACTGGGCACCTGATGTTTGATGACAGAGTGAATTAAAGTGTCTCAGAATTTTGGCAGGATTCTCAGGATCCGTGCAAAAATATCGGGGGTTCGGTCCCCGGCTAGTTGCAGTATTATTTGCTTCAATCCACTCGTCCTTCTGCCTTAGTGATCTGGCGAGTGCTATAGGCAGAGCTCGCACAGTGAAGAGAGAGTAACCCCAGCAGCAGCCAGTGGAAAGTCGGGGCCAAGAGCTTAGACTTGATAACAGAAACTACAGTACAATTAGGTCAGTGCACAATGTCAAAATATAAAAGCTGCAAGGAGAGGTATTATGAAGAAAGGTACATAATTCCAAGGCCTGCTGAACATAACTGTAACTCAAGTCTCGAGACAAGGATCAAGAAAAGCAATTAAATCCAAAGGTAAACAGAAAAGGGTAGGTTTTTCTTCACTTTTATATTCCCTTCATCAAGATTTTTACAGTATTAACATTTATATAATTAGCAGAATAGTAATAATAAGAAAGTGAAGTGCCACTCACAGGAGAAACTTATACACCTCAAAATAGACCAGTCAGAAGGAATGTATATATGCAGGGTTCTGCATGACATGAAAATATACGTATACAATATATAGATAGAGGAGAAGTGTGCCATAATTTTAGGAAGTAGGACTTAAACATAATAATAATGTATAACCTTTGGATAAATGTCAACCATAATTTTAGAAATATGCTATGCATTTCGTGAGTACTGTAAAGTAGTTTAATTAAACTGTGAAATATAAGGAAATTCTGCCAGGGATTTATTTTCCAACGGTGGTTGGATGAGAGGGTTGGCGTCGGTCGCTGGGGCAGTCACGAGGGGCGAGCATGGGTGAGAGAGCGGCTGGCCAGACACCGCCTAGTTCAGATAAGCTTTGTAATGTTGTATTCCCTTTTGTGTAGCCAACTCAAGCCATATGCACTTTTATTGTTTACCAGTACACTCCACTGGGATCTGATATGGTCGGGGCTTGGCAGGGTATGTGTGAACTGAGGAAATAGGAGGAGATGGTCTCGGGTGAAGAGTAGGGGCTAGACCCTATAGGTACCTATGTAATAATAATAATAATAATAATAATATTTTTATTTCGATGCATGTTACAAGTGTACACTGTTATTGGTAGTTACAATTATAAAACTGTAATGCAAGGAGAGCCACTGGCATGCCATGGCATTAGGGCATGTCTAATGCCAGCTGAAGGAAGAACTGAGGGTAGCTAAGCTTGAGATACAGCGACTGACTGAGGAAAACAAGAGGATTCGTAGTAATCCTCCTGTTGAGAATCCTCAAGCCAGGAAAGGAACCTGGACAGTGGCTAAAACGCATGGGACAAAGTTAAGGCTCAAGAGGACGGGTGGAGAGGTAGAAACAACGAAGACCCAGGAGAATGTTGTGGAAACATCGAACCCATTCTCCGTGCTACCCGATGAATGTGAGTCGACTTCTGGGAGCGTCACGACGAAAGACACAAAGGAAGGTAAAAACATTGTTGTTGTTGGGGACAGTCAGGTTAGGTACATGGATAGGGCTTTCTGTTTGATTGATAGGAGTAGGAGACAGAGGGTTTGCTTTCCTGGGGCTGGGATGGAGGATATTGTTAGCCGTCTGGACGACATCATGAGAGGTAATGGGAGCAATCCTATTATCTGTCTCAGTGCTGGAGGCAACGATGTTGGCAGACGTAGGAGTGAGGACCTGACTAGCAGGTTTAGGTCAGCAATATACATAATTAGGAAGAAGGGTGGGAACCCTGTCATATGTGGTATTTTGCCAAGGAGAGGAGTTGGAAATGAATGGCTGTCCAGGGCAATTGGTGTCAATTGCTGGCTGGACAAATACTGTAAGGAAAATTCAGTAACATTCATTGATAACTGGGACCTCTTCTATGGCAGAAATGACATGTATGCCAGGGATGGGGTTCACTTATCCAGGTCTGGGGTGGGGGCACTGGCAACTGCAGTGGAGGGAGCTGTTAGGGCTTTAAACTAGAAATAGTTAGTGGTATGGGTTTTGGGGGGAAAACAGAGAAGTCCCAGTGTAGTAATATTATAAGTTGTAGGAGAACTAGTAATAGGCAGAATAAGGTGGATAGTGGAAAGCTAGTGACACTAGATGACAAGGACAGTAATAGGTATAGTGGAAAAACAGAGATGAGCAGGAAGGGTAAAGAGAAAGGAGGGTCTCTAAATATATATTACACCAATAGTCGTAGTGCTAGGAATAAGATGGACGAGTTGAGATTAGTTGCAAGTACGGGTAATATTGATGTTTTTGCAATAACTGAGACATGGTTTAATATGAAAAATCGGGACTTGCCTGCCGAATGTCACATTCAGGGTTTTAAATTGTTCCAAGTAGACAGAAGTATCGGGAAAGGGGTGGGGTGGCACTCTATGTCCGTGATCATTTAAATTGTTGCATAAAAACGGTATAAAATCTGAATTAACACATACAGAGTCTGTCTGGATAGAATTTTCAGAGGGTGTGAAAAATTGATTTTAGGCGTGATTTACCGTCCTCCAAACTTAGATAGGGAACAAGGAGACTACTTTGGGAGGAAATTGTTAAGGCCACAAGACACGATAACGTAGTAATTCTAGGGGACTTTAACTTTAGTCAGATTGATTGGAATTTCATGACAGGGAATTTAGAATCTAACGACTTTTTAGAAGTAGTTCAGGATTGCTTTTTGAAGCAGTTTGTAACAGAACCTACAAGGAAATAACCTACTTGACTTGGTTCTGGCAAGCAAGAAACCCTTGTTAATAATTTAGAAATTACAGAGGAACTCGGCTCAAGCGACCACAAGTCAATTACCTTTAGCATTGAATGGATGTATGATAGTAGGGATAATTCAGTAATGGTCCCAGATTTTCGCTTAGCAGATTATAATGGACTTAGAGAACACTTATCAACTGTGGACTGGGGTGAAGAAGAGAGGTATCAATATGACAGTTTTCTTAACACTATACAGGCTGCCCAAAGAACATTTATCCCATATAAAGAAATTAGATCAAGTAGAAATGACCCAAAATGGATGAATAATAGGCTCAAATATCTTTTAGGGCAGAAGAAAGGAATTTATAGGCGCATAAAAAGAGGTGAGGGTCATCTTATAAATCAGTATACTGACATTAAGAGGGACGTTAAAAGGGAATAAGAAAATCTAAACGGGACTATGAAATTAAAGTTGCTAGGGATTCAAAAACTAACCCAAAAGTTTTTCCAGGTTTATAGAACAAAAGTTAGGGATAAGATAGGTCCCTTAAAAATAACTTTGGGCATCTTACTGACATGGAGAATGATATGTGCTCTATTTTTAATAATTATTTTCTCTCGGTTTTCACACAGGAAGACATTAATAATATCCCAGTAATTAATTTTTACAGAGGCCCAGAAGAAGATAAATTATGTAATATCACAGTCACTAGCGAAATGATTATGAAACAGCTGGACCGACTGAAACAAAATAAATCGCCGGGTCCTGATGAGCTTTTTGCAAGGGTTCTTAAGGAATGCAAAATGGAACTCTGTGAACCAATATCTAACATTTTTAATTTATCTCTTCAAACAGGTGTAGTGTCTGATATGTGGAAGATGGCTAATGTAATTCCTATTTTTAAAGCAGGGGACAAGTCACTACCGTCAAACTACCGCCCAATAAGCCTGACCTCAATTGTAGGCAAATTACTAGAGTCAATTATAGCTGATATTATTAGAAGCCATCTAGATAACCATAATTTGATTAATGATACCCAGCATGGATTCACGAGGGCCGTTCCTGCCTATCTAATTTATTAACCTTCTTCAGTAAAGCTTTTGAGGCTGTTGATCACGATAAAGAATTCGATATTGTTTATTTAGACTTTAGTAAGGCTTTTGATAGAGTACCGCACCAGAGACTGTTAAAGAAAGTGGCAGCTCATGGCATTGGGGAAAAGTGCTGTCATGGATCGAGTCATGGCTCACCAATAGGAAGCAGAGAGTGTGCATAAATGGGGTTAAATCCGATTGGGGACTTGTAACAAGTGGTGTTCCACAGGGATCAGTCTTAGGCCCATTGTTATTTATAATATATATCAATGACCTTGATGAGGGAATTACTAGTGATATGAGCAAATTCGCCGACGACACGAAGATAGGTAGGATAATTGATTCAAACATAGATGTCATAGAACTTCAGGAAGATTTAGACAAACTTAATTCGTGGTCAGAAAAGTGGCAGATGCAGTTCAATGTAGATAAATGCAAGGTTCTGAAGCTCGGGAGTGTCCATAACCCAAGCACTTATAAGTTAAATAACGTAGAACTTAGCCATACAGATTGCGAGAAGGACTTGGGGGTGATGGTAAGCAGCAACCTTAAACCAAGACAGCAATGCCTAAGCGTACGTAATAAGGCAAATAGATTACTGGATTTATATCAAGAAGTGTTAGCAACAGAAGTCCAGAGGTTATATTACAGCTTTATACATCATTAGTAAGGCCTCACCTAGATTACGCAGCTCAGTTCTGGTCTCCATATTACAGAATGGACATAAATTCGTTAGAAAACATTCAGCGTAGAATGACTAAATTAATACATAGCATTAGAAATCTTCCTTACGAAGAAAGATTGAAGACCTAAAATTACATTCACTTGTAAGACGTAGAATGAGGGAGACATGATCGAGGTATACAAGTGGAAAATGGGTATTAACAAAGGGGATATAAATAAGGTCTTGAGGATATCTCTCCAAGAGAGAACCCGCAATAATGGATTCAAGTTAGATAAGTTTAGATTTAGAAAGGATATAGGAAAGTATTGGTTTGGAAATAGGGTAGTTGATGAGTGGAACAGTCTGCCTAGTAGGGTTATTGAAGCTAGGACCTTGGGTAGTTTCAAATTTAGGTTGGATAAATTCATGAGTGAGAGGGGTTGGATTTGAGTGGGACTCGCGCATGAGTGGGTAGAATTGTCAAAGCTTATTTCTTGGGTAGCTTTGAAAATTGGGTTGAGCAAATATTCTGTTAGTGGGACGGATTGTGAAGGACCTGCCTAGTATGGGCCAACAGGCCTGCTGCAGTGTTCCTCCTTTCTTATGTTCTTATGTTCTTATGTCTTTGTTTTGTGTGGATGCTCCAGCCGCCAGCTCCTCATGTACTCACATATTTGTGCTCACCTATTTGTGGTTGCAGGGGTCGATTCATAGCTCCTGGCCCCGCCTCTTCACTGATTGCTACTAGGTCCTCTCTCTCCCTGCTCCATGAGCTTTATCAAACCTAGTCTTAAAACTATGTATGGTTCCTGCCTCCACTATGTCGCTTTCTAAGCTATTCCACTTCCTGACAACTCTATGACTGAAGAAATACTTCCTAACATCCCTTTGACTCATAGGAGTCTTCAACTTCAATTATGACCCCTTTTTCTGTGTCCCCTCTCTGGAACATCTTGTCTCTGTCCACCTTATCTATTCCTCGCAGTATTTTATATGTCGTTATCATGTCTCCCTAACCCTCCTGTCCTCTAGTGTCGTCAGGCCGATTTCCCTTAACCTTTCTTCGTAGGACAATCCCTTAGCTCTGGGACTAGTCTTGTTGCAAAACTTTGCACTTTCTCTAATTTCTTGACGTGCTTGACCAGGTGTGGGTTCCAAACCGGTGCTGCATACTCCAGTATGGGCCTGACGTATATGGTATACAGAGTCTTGAATGATTCCTTAGTGAGGTATTGGAACGCTATTCTTAGGTTTGCCAGCCGCCCGTATGCTGCAGCAGTTATCTGATTGATGTGTGCCTCAGGAGATGTGCTCGGTATTATACTCACCCCAAGATCTTTTTCTTTGAGTGAGGCTTGCAGTCTTTGGCCACCTAGACTATACTCTGTCTGCGGTCTTCTTTGCCCTTCCCCGATATTCATGACTTTACATTTGGCAGGGTTAAATTCAAGGAGCCAGTTACTGGACCAGGCTTGCAGCCTGTCCAGGTCTCTTTGTAGTCCTGCCTGATCCTCGACGGTCATTGATGTCAGCTATGGTCTGTACACCTTGTACATATACTTATAGAAATAAAGATATTATTATTAATATAGTAGGTATACAAGAACAGGAGGGCACGGATGAGTCAGAGGATGTCTGGAAACTAGTCTGAGAGTGGGATGAAATGGTCTGAGAGTGGGATGAAATGGTCTGAGAGTGGGATGAAATGGTCTGAGAGTGGGATGAAATCGACGCAGAAGTGTTAGAGGCTGGATTCATAAAAAGATTTAAGAGCAAGTAAGTGCGATAAAGTCCACGAGGTGAGAAGCAGCAGCCTGAGAGGACATACACATACACACACAGAGAAAGCCATACAAAAGCAAATACACAGACACACACACACACACACACACACACACACACACACACACACAAAACCCCCCCACACACACAGACACACACACAACCCCCCCCACACAGACACACTCACCCACAGACATACACTCACTCACTCACACACACGCACACACACACACGCACGCACGCACGCACGCATCGCACACTCGGAGGTATACCAACAAGTGCTGGATGAAATACACACAACCTAGGAGGAGGTGAAGAAGCTGCTATGTGAACTCGATACCTCAAAAGCGGTGGGACCGGACAACATTTCTCCGTGGGTCCTTAGAGAGGAAGCAGAGATGTTGTGTGTGCCACTAACACAAATCTTCAACACATCCATTGAAACTGGGCAACTACCTGAGGTGTGGAAGATGGCAAATGTAATCCCAATTTTTAAGAAAGGAGACAGACACGAGGCATTAAACTACAGACCTGTGTCACTGACGTGTATAGTATGCAAAGTCATAGAGAAGATCATCAGGAGGAGAGTGGTGGAGCACCTAGAAAGACACAAGCTTATAAACGACAACCAGCACGGTTTCAGGGAAGGAAAATCCTGTGTCACAAACCTACTGGAGTTTTATGACAAGGTAACAAAAGTAAGACACGAGAGAGAGGGGTGGATATACTGCATTTTCTTTGACTGCAAGAAGGCGTTCGACACAGTTCCTCACAGGCACACGTAACAGGAAAGGCACTGCAATGGATCAGAGAATATCTGACAGGAAGGCAACAACGAGTCATGGTACGTGACGAGGTGTCAGAGTGGGCACCTGTGACGATTGGGGTTCCACAAGGGTCAGTTCAAGGACTTGTACTGTTTTTGGTATATGTGAATGACATAACGGGAGGGATAGAATCAGAAGTGTCACTGTTTGCAGATGATGTGAAGTTAATGAGAAGAATTAAATCAGTCGAGGATCATGCAGGACTACAATGAGACCTGGACAGGCTACAAGCCTGGTCCAGTAAATGGCTCCTTGAATTTAACCCTGCCAAATGTAAAGTCACGAAGATCGGGGAAGGGCAAAGAAGACCGCAGACAGAGTAAGGTCTAGGTGGCCAAAGACTGCAAACCTCACTCAAGGAAAAAGATCTTGGGGTGAGTATAATACTGAGCACATCTCCTGAGTCACACATCAATCAGATAACTGCTGCAGCATAAGGGCGGCTGGCAAACCTAAGAATAACGTTCCAATACCTCACTAAGGAATCGTTCAAGACTCTGTACACCATATACGTCAGGCCCATACTGGAGTATGCAGCACCAGTTTGGAACCCACACTTAGTCAAGCACGTCAAGAAATTAGAGAAAGTGCAAAGGTTTGCAGCAAGACTAGTCCCAGAGCTAAGGGGATTGTCCTACGAAGAAAGGTTAAGGGAAATCGGCCTGACGACACTAGAGGACAGGAGGGTTAGGGGAGACATGATAACGACATATAAAATACTGCGAGGAATAGATAAGGTGGACAGAGACAAGATGTTCCAGAGAGGGGACACAGAAACAAGGGGTCACAATTGGAAGTTGAAGACTCCTATGAGTCAAAGGGATGTTAGGAAGTATTTCTTCAGTCATAGAGTTGTCAGGAAGTGGAATAGCCTAGAAAGTGACGTAGTGGAGGCAGGAACCATACATAGTTATAAGACGAGGTTTGATAAAGCTCATGGAGCAGGGAGAGAGAGGACCTAGTAGCAATCAGTGAAGAAGCGGGGCCAGGAGCTATGAATCGACCCCTGCAACCACAAATAGGTGAGTACACGTGCACGCGCGCGCGCGCACACACACACACACACACACACACACACTGAAGCTTCATCAGAAAATATGACTGTAAGTATAGTGCATTTGTGTTTTTTCATATAATATTCCTAATGTTATTTTCCTTAATAATCAAATCGAAAATATCGTGTTTTATAATATTAGTTGTTTTATATCTTTAGCTACATTCTTAGGTAGGATGTAAAACAAACTTCACTGTGTGCTCGTTCATTCCTGTTTTGATTGTCTGTCCGCACTGCTAAACTACTTGCTACGTTGTTTGATTTCTGGGGCGTGTGATAAACTTTAAGGACACCTGGTCTAGCACCTGCTCTCTCTCTCTCTCTCTCTTCCTCAATCTTCTCTCAATCTTTCTCTCTCTCTTCTCTCATCTTTTATTCTTCCTCTCTACTCTCTATCTCTCTTCTTCTCCCCTCTCTCTCTCTCTCTCTCTCTCTCTCTCTCTCTCTCTCTCTCTCTCTCTCTCTCTTCTCTCTCTCTCTCTCATCTCTCTCTCTCTTCTCTCTCTCTCTCTTCTCTCCTCTAATCTCTTCTCTCTCTCTCTCTGTCTTCTCTGATTACTCTTGCTGAAAGCAAAGCCTCTTCTCTGCACTCTGGGAGAACTGTTCTCCTCTGCTATGATCTGTCGTTGAGAAGTTTGGAAGTTGCTGAACTGAAATTCAGTAATTTGGGAGTTTCTTTGCCGCTTGTAGAGGACTTATCGATTGTCCTCAGTTAAGAGTCGTTTTTTCGTCTCCTTCCTTGCCTGACGTTGTGCTGTTCACTGTTTCTTATTGTTTTGTGCTATTCGGCAATTTGGTGGTCCTATTGTTCAAGCAAGCTGTTAAACTGCCTCCCAATGGGTCAGAAGTTAGATTATCTAGGGACTTGTTTTATCAGTTACGTTCTAACCCGAGTCTAACCGAGCACATATACACAGATACATTCCCCTTGTAAGTTTGATTACATTTCATTTCAGTAACGTACCAGATGGTACTGTTTCTTAGAGTATTATTATAGTACAGTATCATAGGTAAAATGCTGCTAGCACAGTTAAAAGTACAGACCAAGAACAATATACTCTACAAATAGTAAACGGAAGCAATACACCCAACACTGTGTTAGAGATAATCTCCACAATTACTATGATAACGTATTGCTGTAAATATTTTTATCCACCTAGACTTCTTTTCTGTTATTAAAGTTTCAAACTTTTATTTGGTTGGTTAATATTCACCCGGTTGCAGTCCCTATTCTGTTTGGGAAGTTCTATGTGATACAGGGTAACTGTTTAAATGCAGACTAGCTACCTGTTAGAAAACCAGAAACTGGCTAGATGCTAGATGGGGATCAATAAGTTAACCTTCTAGTATTCTCTGATAGATGACTATGCTAATAGACACACACACACACACACACACACATGATGGAAGGGATAGACTCGGAAGGAGACAGACACGAGGAATTAAACTACAGACCAGTGTCACTGACGTGTATAGTATGTAAAATCATGGAGAAAATTATCAGGAGAGTGGTGAAGCACCTAGAAATGAACAAGCTTATAAACGACAACCAGCATGGTTTCAGGGAAGGGAAATTCTGTGTAACAAAACTACTGAACAAGAAGGCCTTCGACACAGTTCCCACAAGAAGTTAGTGCAATAGCTAGAGGATCAGGCATGCATAAAAGGAAATGCACTGCAATGAATCAGAGAATACCTGACAGTTAGGCAACAACGAATCATAGTACGTGACGAGGTATCAGAGTGGGCACCTGTGACAAGCGGGGTTCCACAGGGTTCAGTCCTAGGATCGGTGCTGTTTTTGGTATATGTGAATGACATAACGGAAGGGATAGAATCAGAAGTGTCCCTGTTTGCAGATGATGTGAAGTTAATGAGGAGAATTAAATCGGATGAGGATCAGGCAGGAACACAAAGAGACCTGGACAGGCAGGAAGCCTGGTCCAGCAACTGGCTCCTTAAATTTAACCCTGCCAAATGCAAAGTCATGAAGATCGGGGAATGCAAAGACCGCAGAGTGTAGGCTAGGTGGCTAAAGACTGCAAACCTCGCTCAAGGAGAAAGATCTTGCGGTGAGTATAATACCGAGCACATCTCCTGAGGCGCACATCAACCAGGTGATTTCTGCAGAATATGGGCGCCTGCCAAACCTGAGAATAGCGTTCCGATACCTCAGCAAGGTATCGTTCAAGACTGTAACCCATACTGGAGAATGCAACACCAGTTTGGAACCCACACTTGGTCAAGCAAGTCAAGAATTTAGAAAAAGTGTAATGGTTTGCAACAAAACTAATCCCAGAGCTAAGGGAAATGTCCTACGAAGAAAGGTTAAGGGAAATCGGCCTGACGACATTGGAGGACAGGAGGGTTAGAGGAGACATAATAACTCCGTATAAAATACTGCGAAGAATTAAGGTAAACAAAGAAAGGATGTTCCAGAGATGGGACAAAGAAACAAGGGGTCACAATCGGAAGTTGAAGACTCCTATGAGTCAAAGGGATGTTAGGAAGTATTTCTTCAGTCATAGAGTTGTCTGGAAGTGGAATAGTCTGGAAAGTAACGTATTGGAGGCAGGAACCATACATGGTTTTAAGACGAGGTATGATAAATTTCATGGAGCACGAAGAGAGTGACCTAGTAGCGATCACTGAAGAGGCGGGGGCAGGAGCTATGAATCGACCCCTGCAACCACAAATAGGTGAGTACACTCAGGAAGTGATATTCGACTCTTGCTGCCACACTTAGGTGAGTACACTTATACATATTTACTGATACATACACTCCAACCAACTCATTCCCTCCCTCCCTCCCTCCCTCTCTCTCTCCCTCACTTTATACCACAAGCCCTCTACTCACCTACTTCATCCCGTGGCTCTCAAAAGGGTTCATATGAGCACCACTGGCATTATACGGAAAATATATAATTATGCAAGTACACAGCTGGCGCTCACAAAGGCACCTTAGAGGATAAAAAGATAGAGAGAGAAATTAACGTGAGAGAGAGATGATGTAGGTGGTCTTTCCCTAGGCCACTACCTCGTTGTAGTGGTGGAGGTGATGGTGGTGGGAGTGATGGTGGTGATGGTGGTGATGGTAGTGGGAGTGATGATGGTGGGAGTGATAGTGGTGATGGTAGTGGGAGTGATGATGGTGGGAGTGATGGTGGTGATGATGGTGGTGGGAGTGATGGTAGTGAGGGTGATGGTGGTGGGAATGATGGTAGTGAGGGTGATGGTGGTGGGAATGATGGTAGTGGAGGTGATGGTGTTGGTAGATGTTATAGTTAAGGTGTGGTGATGATGGTTTAATGGTGATTTTGGCTTTAATGGTGATGCTGGTAGTTTTAGTAGTTGTGATAGTGGTGGTGGCGGAGGTGTTAATGGTTGTAATGGTGGTGGTGGAGGTGAGTGGGGTTTTGGTGATGGTGATGGTAGTGGTTTTGATAGTTGAGGTGGTGGTGGTGGTGGACGTGGGGATTGTAGTGGTGTTGGTGATTGCGGTGATGGTAACTGATAGTGATGGTAGTGGTTTTGATGGTTGTGGCTGGTATTGTCTAGTTTAGGTGGTGGTAGTGGGGGTGGTTGTGTTGATATTAGTGGTGGTATGGTGGTGTTAGTGATGGTGGTGGTGATAGTACGGGTGGTGTACTAACGTCACTCAAAATACCAGTAGTACGAACAGTGCACTAACTCACAACACCAGGACTAACACCAGTGCACTAACTCACAACACCAGGACTAACACCAGTGCACTAACTCACAACACCAGGACTAACACCAGTGCACTAACTCACAACACCAGGACTAACACCAGTGCACTAACTCACAACACCAGGACTAACACCAGTGCACTAAATCACAACACCAGGACTAACACCAGTGCACTAACTCACAACACCAGGACTAACACCAGTGCACTAACTCGTAACACCAGGACTAACACCAGTGCACTAACTCACAACACCAGGACTAACACCAGTGCACTAACTCACAACACCAGGACTAACACCAGTGCACTAACTCACAACACCAGGACTAACACCAGTGCACTAACTCACAACACCAGGACTAACACCAGTGCACTAACACACAACACCAGGACTAACACTAGTGCACTAACTCACAACACCAGGACTAACACCAGTACACTAACTCGCAACACCAGGACTAACACCAGTGCACTAACACACAACACCAGGACTAACACCAGTGCACTAACAACACCAGGACTAACACCAGTGCACTAACAACACCAGGACTAACACCAGTGCACTAACTCACAACACCAGGACTAACACTAGTGCACTAACTCACAACACCAGGACTAACACCAGTGCACTAACTCACAACACCAGGACTAACACCAGTGCACTAACACACAACACCAGGACTAACACCAGTGCACTAACTCACAACACCAGGACTAACACCAGTGCACTAACTCACAACACCAGGACTAACACCAGTGCACTAACTCACAACACCAGGACTAAGACCAGTGCACTAACACACAACACCAGGACTAACACCAGTGCACTAACTCACAACACCAGGACTAACACCAGTGCACTAACTCACAACACCAGGACTAACACTAGTGCACTAACTCACAACACCAGGACTAACACCAGTGCACTAACTCGCAACACCAGGACTAACACCAGTGCACTAACACACAACACCAGGACTAACACCAGTGCACTAACAACACCAGGACTAACACCAGTGCACTAACAACACCAGGACTAACACCAGTGCTATAACTCACAACACCAGGACTAACACTAGCGCACTAACTCACAACACCAGGACTAACACCAGTGCACTAACTCACAACACCAGGACTAACACCAGTGCACTAACACACAACACCAGGACTAACACCAGTGCACTAACTCACAACACCAGGACTAACACCAGTGCACTAACTCACAACACCAGGACTAACACCAGTGCACTAACTCACAACACCAGGACTAAGACCAGTGCACTAACACACAACACCAGGACTAACACCAGTGCACTAACTCACAACACCAGGACTAAGACCAGTGCACTAACACACAATACCAGGACTAACACCAGTGCACTAACACACAATACCAGGACTAACACCAGTGCACTAACACACAATACCAGGACTAACACCAGTGCACTAACACACAACACCAGGACTAACACCAGTGCACTAACACACAATACCAGGACTAACACCAGTGCACTAACTCACAACACCAGGACTAACACCAGTGCACTAACACACAATACCAGGACTAACACCAGTGCACTAACTCACAACACCAGGACTAACACCAGTGCACTAACACACAATACCAGGACTAACACCAGTGCACTAACACACAATACCAGGACTAACACCAGTGCACTAACTCACAATACCAGGACTAACACCAGTGCACTAACTCACAATACCAGGACTAACACCAGTGCACTAACTCACAATACCAGGACTAACACCAGTGCACTAACACACAATACCAGGACTAACACCAGTGCACTAACACACAATACCAGGACTAACACCAGTGCACTAACTCGCAACACCAGGACTAACACCAGTGCACTAACACACAACACCAGGACTAACACCAGTGCACTAACACACAATACCAGGACTAACACCAGTGCACTAACTCACAACACCAGGACTAACACCAGTGCACTAACTCACAATACCAGGACTAACACCAGTGCACTAACTCACAATACCAGGACTAACACCAGTGCACTAACACACAATACCAGGACTAACACCAGTGCACTAACACACAATACCAGGACTAACACCAGTGCACTAACTCACAATACCAGGACTAACACCAGTGCACTAACTCACAATACCAGGACTAACACCAGTGCACTAACACACAATACCAGGACTAACACCAGTGCACTAACACACAATACCAGGACTAACACCAGTGCACTAACACACAATACCAGGACTAACACCAGTGCACTAACACACAATACCAGGACTAACACCAGTGCACTAACACACAATACCAGGACTAAAACCAGTGCACTCCCGTCACTCACAGCTCAACTTGGTCATGTCATCCTCTCTGTCATCAGCATGTCAGATCTTGAGGAGAGATGTTGGATGCTGTCTAGAGTGAAAAACATGCTTGAAACTCTACATATACTAGAATACTCAACTCGTTTTAATTTTTTAAGCTACCAAAAAAATAATAAGTGTTAAAAAACACGAAACTCTCAAATGAGCAAAATGGTAATTTAAATCAAGAAATAAAAATTACGATACGAGCGATTTTTTTTTCTAAAAGAAATATTCAATAAAAGAAAACAACAAATAGTAAAAACAAATATTATAATAGAGAAGGAAAGTAAGGAATCTAGGGAAAGGAAAACGGTGGAACCGGTAGCAACTTAGGGAAGGTAAAATATATTAATGGAAGCTGTGTTCCCTACCTGGCAGCCGTCCAGTGACTTTCACGGTGAGAATAATAATAGTTTCATGAATATAGTCAAAGGAAGTGAGTCTCGTGGTCAGCTCACTCACAACTGGTGAGTCTACAAGTCACCTCACTCACCATCTTAGTGATACAGCTGGTGAATTTCGAAATCTCACTCATATTATTGACACAGATGGTGAGTCTACCCGTTCACTCACCATGTTAGTGACACAAATGGTGAGTATTCAGTCACCTTACTCACCATATATGTGACTCATCTGGTATTTCCAGTCACTTCACTCGCTATCTATGTGACAGTTTGTGAGTCTCGCAGTCACTTCACTATTACGAACACAGGCAGCAATTTCAATGCTTGTTGACACTGGCAGTCACAGGCAAAGGCAAACACAACGAGGAAGTATTTTCTTTACTCATATATCACCTTCACAAAGATGTGCACAGTATTTACAATGTTAACTCATCACATTGAGTTAACAAAGAGTCACTCATAGCAGACAGTTTTACGTCTCAGAATAGACAAGAAAGTATAAGTGTATACATAAGAACATAAGAAAGGAGGAACACTGCAACAGGCCTACTGGCCCATACTTGGCAAGTCCATGTCAAAAGCAATCCACCAATAAAAATATTTGTCCATCCCATCCCCATCACCATCCAAGCAACAACCCCCCTCCCCCCGACCATTGTGCAAGTCCCGTTTAAATCCAACCCATCTCACTCACAACAACACAGAAATAAGGAACACTGCAGCAAGACAACTGGTCCACACTAGGTAGGTCCCCCTAAAACCCAAAACCAATCCCACAAACAAAAACTCCTACCCAACCCATCTACTCCATCCAAGGAATATGCTTTGATAATCAGGGCACTATAACATAGGGTACTGAAGGAGCTGAAGCACCTGGTCCACCACAAGAGCACCAAAGGAGCTGAAGCACCTGGTTCATCACTAGGGCACTGAAAGAGCCGAAGCCCATGATCCATCTCCAGGGCGTTGAAGGAGCTGAAGCGCATGGTCCATCACCAAGGTATTAAAGGAGCCGAAGCACCTGGTCCATCACCAAGGCACTGAATGAGCCTAAGCACCTGGTCCATCACCAGGGCACCGAGGGAGCCAAAGCACCTGGTCCATCACCAGGCCGTTAAAGGAGCAGAATCACCTGGTTCATCACCAGGGAACTGAGGGAGCCGAAGCACCTGGTCCATCACCAGGACACTGAAGGAGCAGAATCACCTGGTCCATCACCAGGGCACTGAGGGAGCCGAAGCACCTGGTCCATCACCAGGCCGTTAAAGGAGCAGAATCACCTGGTCCATCACCAGGGCATTGAGGGAGCCGAAGCGCCTGGTCCATCACCAAGGCACCCCAATCGGCCATTTTGGTAGGTCTTGCCTATAAAATATTGAAATTGGCCTAGGAATTTTTTCATAACTTCTTCATCATATATTCCTGATTGGGCGTAAGAAGTGAAAAGAGGGTTGAGGATGTCATCGACCTTTTCCATCGCATGCTTCAGTTTTAAAAGGTATGCGAGATCTTTGTCGCTGAGATTCTACTGGATAGCAAGGTGAGAGTCCCGACGTCTGCGAATTGCATGGTGCGTCCTCATATAATTCATAATCTGGAACGAATCTGCATTGCGCAGGACAGACGGAGGTATTTCTGGTAACAAACGATGTAATTCAGAGACAATAGATTCTTTTAATTCCGTATGGAACCTGAGAACCTCGTCGGGTTCCTCGTTAAAATCAGTGCTTCGCTTTGTATGTCTCGGCTTAGGATTTTGCTCTTCCTTATTACTGCAACACATTAGAGCAAATATAGTTACGCCTGCTAACCCAGTCAGAGTAACTAGATATACAAATATTTTGTATTTTTTCTCAAGTAGATGAACCTTAATACGTTTCTGTACCAGTTAATAGTGACTGAATGAGCGTCTGACTCACGTCCAGGTGGCAAAGCACAACCTCAGCTCTGCTGGGGAGCAGGTCTGCTGGGGGGCAGCTCTCATTGAACTGGACAAATATTAGAGCAGTGGGGCCCGGTACTACTCCATTCTGAATTACCAATTGGCTGGTCGAGAGGGCATGCTAACAGGTGTGTGATGAACTTATAATAAATTGTAACGTGCGCATGTCACACTCACCGTGACACAGCTCGTGAACCTTATATTCACCTCACTCACTATGTAACACAGATGATGAGCCTCCCAGTCACCTCACTCACTATGTAACACAGATGATGAGCCTCCCAGTCACCTCACTTATCCTCCACTCTATGTTGAACAACCGGTGAGCCATTGGCAATATGTAATTCTAAGACTTATAAATATTTTTTTTTATATTTTATTTAAAACTTCATGTACAAATATACATAGGTAGGTACATGTATTAATATGTAACAACGATGCTGGTGATGAACAAGAAATCAACATTATCACTATACAGTCTACTGAATAAAGACATCATACATAATGACACTAAAACTAACCTAACAAAACCAACACTCTGCTTCTAAGTACAGTGCTACACAATCACAAAGGTTTTTATAAAATAATATAATGGTACAAACACAGTATTGCTTACACTCCTACCCCCTACAAGTGAAAACTATCCACTTTCACGTGGCTATACACAATATCAAAACCTGGTTCACTTAAACATGTAAATTGAACTTAACATGGGAGACATCAGTAACACAATATATAAACACAAAACAAACCAGGCAACATCTGACACTATATATACAAGTAATGTCTAAACATACCACTACTTGAAAATAGTTAATAATACCTCACTATTGTGATAATGGTACATTGTTCATTTACAATTATGCACAAAATGCATATACATATATAGGTAGACACGTATGGTTACATGGAACAAAAATCTCTGCTGGTACAACTCCAGTCTATTCATAATGGTGCTATTCCTTCCAAACACAATCCACACCCTAAAATTTAAATACCCTAAGCTATAAAATCAAAGGTGTTTATATTGCTGAAGCTAACACGATATAGCGCCTACTTCGACCTTCCCTTCCCCCCACACAACAGCTAAGTGTGTCCGCTGTCACCAACCTTAACAGCCAAAACAATAATTAACGTATCATAATATATTAACACCTTAGAAAAAACGCTATATACATGAACATACACATAAGAAGAGTTTATACATTGTTTCTCTAAACACATACACCTCTGCAAGACACATTATTTGCATCTGACAGATATTAACTATATCCTTAATAACTTTACCACTATAAGTACAGGTGTTACAAAAAACTCGATATCTATTAAGCATAGACATCTCCAGTGAATACTAGAAAGGTCTGCCCCTCTAGCATTCAGCCTGTTACTGGGTTTCTGTAACAAGTAGTCAGTATCCTGGTCCAGTTATCCGGTATAATTACAATAAGTTTAATAGTGCTTAAGGAAAGGTTACTAACTAATCGAAATAAAAATTAAGATGTTTATTAACAAAGTTAAAGTTTTCTAGGTGGACAATATCAAAGTAAATCAATTTAATATAAATTAGGATATTAATTAGGATGTTAGCGCCTACACTTCTCTCGTATACAGTATTGTGCTGAAGGCACATATATCTTTATGGCTCTTAAGTACCGTCTGGTACATTGTCAGTAATTATAAACATAATACTAATATATACAAGTGTGTGTGTGTGTTTAAGTGCTCCAGGTAGCTCGTTATGTCTCAAGACTCGACTTGACTTTAACAGTGACTGACTAAACGTCCTCACATAAACTAACTTCTTGACTAGACTGATAATCAGAACAGCTTGCTTGAACAGTAAAACGACCGATTCGCCGAACAGCAATATAACAAGCAGCAGCAGCAGCAGCAGCACAGCGTCAGACATAAGGAGATAAAATAACGACACTAACTGGGGACCATCTGCAGATCCTCCGTAAAAGGCATAAAATTAACTAAACGCTGAATCTAAGTTCAGCATAACCAAATCCCCGACTGCGACGGTGCACAGATGCCAGAGCAAATTAGGTAAGAAACTACAGCTCAGAACCTGGGTATCTTAGAGTGTCAGTGTGACACAATCTCAGTAAAACGTCGAAAATCACTAAGTTTAGGTAATGCTCTGTGAACAGAGTTACACAGAGTTACGAGAACAGAGTCTAAATAACGAACTAACAACAAGAAAGAGCGACAGAGATGTTGCTCCAACTAGGGCCAGCAAAGGAGAGAGCGAGCAAGGAAAGGCAGGCGTCACTGGTCACGTGACTCGCCCAGCTACTGCCCGGCACTCCAGCACGGGGCCGGCAATTAAACAAGCGAAGTGGCAGTTATCAAGGTAGTTTGCCAACTCATGGGCAGCTACTCAACACTCGCGAACAATAGGGAGCACAGTAGTGTAAATTGTTACATCCTACCTAAAATATAGCTAAGTCAAATAATAATATAAAGCAAGATATTCACGATTTAGCTAATATCGAAAATATCAGCAATATAAAATTATATGAAAGGGAAATATACATTATAAATGAAATATATAGATATACAGTGGTACTTCGAGTTACAAGCTTAATTCGTTTCAGAAGGCTGTTCGAGTGCCGATACTAAACAAATTCGTTCCCACTACCACCCAGTTTAAACAGAAACAGATCCTCATGAAGGTTACATGTTCTGCGAACCAACTTTCAACACTGCAATGTGATACATCCCACACACATTCCACATACATGCTAAACCCCCCTTCCCTGAAACTCCAATGCCCCGGGACCCCAACCAAACCCTGTTACTCCATTCTCCCCCCCACAGGAGCCAGTATCCTCCAGGCACAGGCTCCACCATGGTCATAATGCTAACAAATCCCCTTCAGTTGCTCCCCAACCTTGGTGGTGTGTGGGTGAGCTGTGTGTGTTCCCTAGCGGTGAACTGGGGAAACTTTGTTTTCATCACAATGGCGGATGGCTATTGGCGCAGAGTGAACATGGTCTGTGTAGACTTGTTGAAAGGAGCTATATATCCCAGCAATGCGGAGGTTCTCCTGCCCTTGATTCTACGAGATGTTTATGGGATTTCTACTGCAGATATATATGGGATATCCTTAAATGGAGCTGCACGAATCTTCATTAAATTTATGACCACCGGGGCATATGAGAATTTTGTTGACAAGTATCAAGAGAAGTGTCTTGTGGTCAATGCAGGCTTGGAGGTTCGACTTCCTGATGTTTTGACATGCTATTTGTGGATACGCTTACGAAACATTCCTTTTGAGGCGACCGAAGTGGACATCAGTAGGGTTTTTGGCTAGTTTGGAACCATACATGCAGCCAATATGGGCCGGTGGGCCCAGGGTATATATGCCAGCATGCCGGAGGGTTCTTATTCCCTCAAGATGACCCTCAGATGGCAAATACCGTCGTATGTGATCATGGAAGATTTTCGGATGCAGATATATGTGATGTACCCTGGGCAACAGAGGATGTGCCTCATCTGTGGGGCCATGGGGCATGTAGCGGCTGTGTGTGACCAGCGCCTGGGTCTCCGTCCTTCTAATCAACGTGAGGAGACTCGTCGAGAAGAGACTGGATCAATGGTGGCAGTGAACATGGAGACGCCTGTAGCAGAGGAGGTGTTTCATATGACCGTGGTGTCGGACAAATGGAGTGAGGCTGTTGAGGAGGCTGACTTGGAGGTCTCGAGTTTGCCAGTCATTGAGGGATGTGGACGAGGATACATCTCAAGGTGTATTGGTGGAGTCTACAGAGGAGGTGGAGTTGGTTGAGGATTTGCAGGTCCCCAGTATGGGGGATTTGCAGTGGCTGTTGGATAGCCCTATGTCAGAGCGTCTGATGCACTCGGAGGTTGGCATTGGGCCTGAGGTAGAGGGTTTGGTAGGTGACAGTGTTGAGAGGTCCAATGTGTCCGATCACCCATCGAAGGTTGTGGCGGAAGTTGAGGTGCATCATGCATCTGGGGATGGGGACAAGGAGTTTATGGGTGCGTCCCGTAAGAGGTCTAGTGGCGCAGGGGACGATGATGTCATCACTTCTGGCCAGCGGAGTTGCAAAAAGGCCTGGGTGGAGGTAGTGAAGGGTACCAAGGAAGGATTGAGGGAGACAGGTGGGGGAAGGGGGGGCAGGTGAGTTGAGGGAATAATGGTACTGCTACGGCAGGAGTATCGGGTCCTGTGAGGCAGAGAGGGAAGCCCCCGCTACAGAATTCAGGTGTTTTAATATGAACGTGAATGGCTTCCGGGCGGAGGTCAAGAGGAGATGGATAGAGGTGACTTTGAGATGTATGAATGTTGATGTATGTATACTCCAGGAACATAATTTCTGGTGTGGTAGGGACCTGGTATTGAATGGGTATACGTTATATACTGGGAGTTCTGAGCATTAAAGGGTGGGTTGATGGTAGAGGTACGTGATACCAGCCCCTTCACTTTGAAGGCACGGGAAGTGGGGGGAGGGTGGCAGGATAGTCAGGGTGGAAGGGGAGTGGGGTGACATTCAGGTGTGCTTCATCGGGGTGTATATGTCAGCGAGTAATAACCGTCGGGTGAAAGAGGATTTTTTTAGGAGGGATCTGGTTTATGCTTTGCGTGGTCTTTCCTTGATTACCATAATTGCGGGTGACTGGAATTGTGTGATTAGGGGAAGGGACGTTGAGCCTCGGGGAGCAGAGTGTATGTTGGGGGTTTTGCGGGATGTATTGGGAGCAGTAGGGGTGGAGGATGTAGTCCGGGGTGGTGGATGGGAAGTGGAGCATACTTTTGTCAGAAAAGGTTATGCGGCGAGGCTGGATGGGGTATACGTGTCATCGGCTATACAGGTTGGCAGTGTAACTTGCATGGAAGTGGGATTCTCTGATCATAGGGGTGTTTTGGTAACTTTGGAATGGGTTGGGGCGGTCTGCGTATTTCCTGGTTATTGGAAATTAAATACGGGTTTGTTGCAGGGACTTGAACATAGGGAGGTTTCTCCGGATTGTTGGGAAAGGTTGTGGGGGGAGGTAGAGGAATTGTTAATGTTGTGCAGTGGTGGACAGATAGAGCGAAGGTGGCTATTAAGGATTTTTACAGTAGGCTGGGTAGGGAGGAGGCAAAGTTGAAGTACAGTAAGCAACGTTATTTGGAATATCAGTTAGGAATGTTATAAAAGGGGGGGGAAGGTACCCCATGGGAGATATTGCGGACATACAGGGTCAACTGCGGGATTTACAAAATGAGGTTTTTAATGCAACTAATGTACAGGGGGGGGGGGAGTGGAGGACGTCCTTTGGGGTGATAAGCCCTCAGCATTGGTTTTGCGAAGATTTCAAAGGAAGAGAAAGGGGATGACGATCATAGCATTGACTGTGGATGAGGATTTGGAGGGGTATAGGTGTGGTCAGGTAGTATGAACGATGGAAGCTATGAGTTGTTATGCAGATAAATGGTTTAAGCGAAAGTTGAGGGAGGGGAAATGTGATTGGGGAGCACGAACAATTGTGTTGGAGGGCATAGGTGCAGGGTTAGGGAATGAGCAAAGAGAATGTATGGAGGGAAGCATTACTGAAGAAGCAGTTTGGCAGGCAGTGCAGGGACAACATTTGGGAAAGGCACCAGGGATTGATGGAATCTCCGGGGATTTTTACGTGACTCATTGGGAAGTGTTGCGAGAGGTTTTGGTGACTCTATTCAATGGTATGAAAACGTCAGGTTGTATGAGCGAGGATCAGTGTACTGGGGTTGTGGTCTTAGTTCCAAAGGGAAAGGATAGTCATACTCTGAAGAATTATAGTGCAATCACATTACTCTGTTCCAATTATAAAAAATTTGCGCGGATCTTAGGAAATCGTATGAAGAAAGTTTTGGACGACTTCTTAGATAAGGGGCAATACGGGGTTCCGGGGCATAATTTTAGTGGGGGACATTGTAGAATCAGAGGTTTTGTCGAAGGTAGGGGGAGGTTTCGTAGGGTTGGATTGAGAAACGACATACGACAGCATAGACAGGGGAATGTTATGGGAGATCTTGATAAGACATGGGTTTGGTGAGGAAATCGTGGAGTGGGTGGGCATGCTATATTCTTGGGTTTCAGTTAGGGTGCAGGTGAATGGGAAGGTGGGGTCTGAGGTAGGCATGGAGAGGGGGCTGCATTAGGGATGTCCCTTGTCGCAGCTTCTCTTTGCATGTTTTCAAAATCCGTTCATTAGTTTGATATGATAGTGTGACTTTCCTTCTCATGAAGCAGATGAGGGTGGCGGGGCTATTTAGGGTATTTAAGTTAGGGGTAAGGTGGCGGGGGCTTGTCTCGCTGTGTGTTAGGAACAGGATAGGATTTATTAGAAAAGTGGTAGTAAATAGATTGGAGTATCGAAATTATAATGCCATTGTCTTGTCTTGGAAAAAAAATTGTGTTGGTCTCGGGAGGTGTTTCAAAATCATGTACATGGTTATTGGTTATAGAGGATAATTATATTAATATTTGTTTGTTTTGTGGTTTTTCCGATAAGGTATAAATGTCATGTCATACGTATGTCTTATCATCATTATCTTATCCTCAAGGATGTTGTATGATTAGGTAATGAATGTTTTAATTGGATTGGATCATGAGGCCTGTAGATGTATTACTTACTTGTACTGTAAATTCTTGGGAGTATAGTCGTCACATTTCATTGTTCTGCTCTGGTATTGAGTAATGCACCAGAGGGTTTAAAGAGCTTGTAATGATGATGTATAGTGTGTTCATTCATTATCCTATGTGTTTGAATTAGGGACATGGGCATGGAGTGTATATATTCCGGGGAATTTATGAGTTATCACTGTGTTAACTCATTGTAATTGTAGGTATGTCTTTGAATTTTCTCTAAAAAAAAATATGATAATTTATGTTGTGTGTTTTATATTTTGACGTTGTGGACACTCATATGAACTTTTATATTGATCAGTGTAATAATCCAATGATAGACGGATAACTTCAATATCTATGCAAGCTTTTTTTTTGGAGGGGGGACTTAGGTCTCGTAATCAAAGAGTTTGTTAATATATATAATTTTTTATGGAGGTTCTTGGGGATCCATTCAATACATTGGGTTTCATTATATATTTTGTTTGTAGGAATAGCATTAAAGGGTAAATGAGATTGTTCATTATGTATGATTATATAGATTAAGGTCAATTTGTTGTTAGTTGCTTGTACTAATGTGGGGTTGGTTTAGGTGTATAGTCTTTTACACACGTTTTAGTACTGTGTGTAATATTATTTCACTTAATTGTGACTTCGTATAAATAAGGATAGTGTTAGGTTATGTATGGGATTTTGATTATCATTGTGTGTTTTGGGGATCAGTGTTTCCTCATGTAGGGCGTATATTATTTTGGTAATTGTAATATTTGGTTAGGTTCCTATTATAATGGCATGCATGTTGTGAACACATGCTTCATATTTATGAAGGTTTTGTTTTTATGTTTATGTTATGAGTTTTTTCTTTTTACTTTGGAATTATGTTCTTTGTAAGGATACTTTGTACTTCAATGTATATATGACGTTATTTAAAATAAAATATAAAAAAAAAAGACACTAATACTCAAATAATCCCTCGTGAAACTCTTCCATAGCGTACTGCCATACAACAATTTATTTATACACATAGTGTAGAGGAGAGAGAGAGAGATTCTGGGAGATGTTAAGCGAATGTATAGGAACTTTTGAACCAAGTGAGAGAGTAATTGTGGTAGAGGACCTAAATGCTAAAGTAGAAGAAACATGTAGAGAGGGTGTGGTAGGTAAGTTTGGATGCCAGGTGTAAATGATAATGGGAGCCCTTTGATTGAACTTTGTATAGAAAGGGGTTTAGTTATAGGTAATACATATTTTAAGAAAAAGAGGCTAAATAAGTATACAAGATATGATGTAGGACGTAATAACAGTAGTTTGTTGGACTACGTATTGGTAGATAAAAGACTGTTGAGTAGACTTCAGGATGTACATGTTTATAGAGGGGCCACAGATATATCAGATCACTTTTTAGTTGTAGCTAAAGTGGGAGTAAAAGGTAGTTGGGATACAAGGAAAATAGAAGCAGTAAGTAAGAGAGAGGTGAAGGTTTATAAACTAAAAGAGGAGGCAGTTAGGGTAAGAAATAAACAACTATTGGAGGATAGATGGGCTAGTGAGAGTGTAGGCAATGGGGTCGAAGATGTATGGGGTAGGTTAAAGAATGTAGTGTTAGAGAAAAAGTTAGCATATGAGAGGTTTTTACAAAGTAGAAGTGATGCAAGGAAGGAAGAGTATATGGAGAGAAAAAGAGAGGTTAAGAGAGTGGTGAAGCAATGTAAAAATATAGCAAATGAGAGAGTGCTTGAGATGTTATCAAAAATTTTGTTGAAAATAAGAAAAAGTTTTGGAGTGAGATTAATAAGTTGAGGAAGCCTAGGGATCAAATGGATTTGACAGTTAAAAATAGGAGAGGAGAGTTATTAAATGGAGAGTTAGAGGTATCGGGAAGATGGAGGGAATATTTTGAGGAGTTGTTAAATGTTGATGAAGACAGGGAAGCTGTGATTTCGTGTATAGGGCAAGGAGGAATAACATTTTGTAGGAGTGTGGAAGAGCCAGTTGTGAGTGTGGGGAAAGTTCGTGAGGCAGTGGGTAGAATGAAAGGGGGTAAGGCAGCTGGGATTGATGGGATAAAGATAGAAATGTTAAAATCAGGCTGGGACATAGTTTTGGAGAGGGTAAGGTACCTAGGGATTGGCAGAGAGCATGTATAGTTCCTTTGTATAAAGGCAAAGGGGACAAATGAAAGTGCAAAAATTATAGGGGAATAAGTCTGTTGAGTGTATCTGGTAAAGTGTATGGTAGAGTTATTATTGAAAAAATTAAGAGTAAGATGGAGAGCAGGATAACAGATGAACAAGGGGGATTTAGGAAAGGTAGGGGTGTGTAGACCAAGTCTTTGCAGTGAAACATATAGGTGAACAGTATTTAGATAAGGGTAAAGAGGTTTTTGTGGCATTTATGGATTTGGAAAAGTCGTATGATAGGGTGGATAGGGGGGCAATGTGGCAGATGTTGCAGGTGTATGGAATAAGAGGTATGTTACTGAAAGCAGTGAAGAGTTTTTATGAGGATAGTGAGGCTCAGGTTAGAGTGTGTAGGAGAGAGGGAGATTATTTCCCAGTAAAAGTGGGCCTTAGACAAGGATGTGTGATGTCACTGTGGTTGTTCAATATAGTATTTATAGATGGGGTTGAAAGAGAAGTGAATGCTACGGTCTTGACAGGAGGTATAGGGGTAAAATATAAAGAATCAAATACAAAGTGGGAGTTGTCACAGTTGCTTTTTGCTGATGACACTGTGCTTTTGGGAGATTCTGAAGAGAAGGTGCAGAGGTTGGTGGATGAATTTGGTAGGGTATGTAAAAGAAGAAAATTGAAAGTGAATATAGGAAAGAGTAAGGTGATGAGGATAACAAAAAGATTAGGTGATGAAAGATTGGATATCAGATTGGAGGGAGAGAGTATGAAGGAGGTGAATGTATTCATATATTTAGGAGTGGACATGTCAGCAGATGGGTCTATGAAGGATGAGGTGAATCATAGAATTGATGAAGGGAAAAGGGTGGGTGATGCACTTCGGAGTCTGTGGAGACAAAGAACTTTGTCCATGGAAGTAAAGAGGGGAATGTATGAGAGTATAGTTATACCTACACTCTTATATGTGTGTGAAGCATGGGTGATGAATGTTGCGACGAGGAGAAGGCTGGAGGCAGTGGAGATGTCATGTCTGAGGTCAATGTGTGGTGTGAATATAATGCAGAGAATTCAGAGTTTAAAAATTAAGAGGAGGTGCGGGATTACCAAAACTATTATCCAGAGGGCTAAGGAGGGGTTGTTGAGGTGGTTCGGACATGTAGAGAGAATGGAACGAAACAGATTGACTTCGAGAGTGTATAAATCTGTAGTGGAGGGAAGGCGGGGTAGGGGTCGGCCTAGGAAAAACTGGAGGGAGGGGGTAAAGGAGGTTTTGTGTGCGAGGGGCTTGGGCTTCCATCAAGCATGCGTTAGCGTATTTGATAGGAGTGAATGGAGACAAATGGTTTTTAACCCTTAAACTGTCAATACGTTCTACGTTTGTAGCGCTAGCGGTACTAACGTAGATCTACTTTTGGACAGTTTAAGGGTTAATACTTGATGTGCTGTTGGAGTGTGAGCAAAGTAACATTTATGAAGGGATTCAGGGAAACCGGTAGGCCGGACGTGAGTCCTGGAGATGGGAAGTACAGTGTCTGCACTCTGAAGGAGGGGTGTTAATGCTGCAGTTTTTTTTTTGTAAAGCACCCCTCTGGCAAGACAGTGATGGAGTGAATGATGATGAAAGTTTTTTATTTTTCGGGCCACCCTGCCTTGGTGGGAATCGGCCGATGTGTTAATAAAAATAACATAGTTCTATAAAACTTCGCCGCCAGGATACGACGTCTTACTTCCATATCCCTGCTACCCTCACGAAAACCCCACATGATATAAATATAATCAACTACCACATACACCGCAGCTCTCGCTGCTGTTTCAGTAACTCCACTCAAGTCCAAACTCAACGCCCTATAAGTACAATAATGCACCTAAATTACTAGGAACGGTTGAAGTCCCTTCACCTGTACTCCTTGGAAGGCAGGCGAGAGACACACGATAATATACACATCGATAATCTAAGAGGGACTAGTCCCAAATCTGCACATGGAAATCACTCCCTATGAAAACAAAAGACTCGGCATGCGATGCAACATCTCCAAATAAAAAACAGGGATGCCATAAGTACACTAAGAGACATCACAATAAGTATCAGGGGCCCAAGACTGTTCAACTGTGTCCCAGCATATATAAAGGGCATTATCAATAGACCCCTGGCTTCAAGAAGGAGCTGGACAGACACCTAAAGTCAGTACCTGACCACTCGGGCTGTGGTTCGTACATTGGTTTTATATGTAGCCAGTAGTAACAGCCTGGTTGATCAGACCCTAATCCACCGTGAGGCCTGGTCATTGACCGGGCTGCGAGGGGCCTTTACTCCCGAAATATCCACCAGGTATACTTCAACCCACATATAACTACCATACACCATAACACACACATGACTACCACACTCCCCAACACACACATAACTGCCACACTCACCCACACACACATGACTACCACACTCCCCCACACACACATGACTACCACACTCCCCCACACACACATGACTACCACACTCCCCCACACACACACGACTACCACACTCCCCCACCCACACATGACTACCACACTCCCCCACCCACACATGACTATTACGCTCCCCCACCCACACATGACTACCACACTCCCCACACACACACGACTACCACACTCCCCACCCACACACGACTACCACACTCCCCACCCACACATGACTACCACACTCCCCACCCATACATGACTATTACGCTCCCCACCCACACATGACTACCACACTCCCCCACACACACATGACTACCACACTCCCCACCCACACATGACTGCCACACTCCCCACCCACACACGACTACCACACTCCCCACCCACACACGACTACCACACTCCCCCACCCACACATGACTACCACACTCCCCACCCACACATGACTATTACGCTCCCCCACCCACACATGACTACCACACTCCCCCACCCACACATGACTACCACACTCCTCCACCCACACATGACTACCACACTCCTCCACACACACATGACTACCACACTCCCCCACACACACATGACTACCACACTCCCCTCCCACACATGACTACCACACTCCCCTCCCACACATGACTACCACACTCCCCTCCCACACATGACTACCACACTCCCCTCCCACACATGAGTACCACACTCCCCACACACACATGACTGCAACACTCCCCCACACACACATGACTACCACACTCCCCCACCCACACATGACTGCCACACTCCCCCACCCACACACGACTACCACACTCCCTCACCCACACACGACTACCACACTCCCCCACCCACACATGACTACCACACTCCCCCTCCCACACATAACTACAACATTTCCCCACCCACACAAAACAACCACACAAGAACCATCATTACTACCACACACCATCACACTCTCACAACATCACCATCCACACCTCACAACATCACCATCCACACGTCACTACAACACTGCTGTCCACACATTACCCACCACCAATACGCACACACCATTACCCACCACCATTACCCACACAACCATTACCCACACACCATTACCCACCACCATTACCCACCACCATTACCCACCACCATGTAATGTATATATACATTACCCACACACCATTACCCACCACCATTACCCACCACCATTACCCACCACTATTACCCACCACCATTACCCACCACCATTACCCACCACCATTACCCACCACCATGTAATGTATATATACATTACCCACACACCATTACCCACCACCATTACCCACCACCATTACCCACACACCATTACCCACACAACCATTACCCACAACCATTACCCACCACCATTACCCACACACCCTCACTCTCACATAATTACCACACAACAAGAGTAGGGGAGACCTGGCTGAACGGCTTGTTGTTTTTCCTGAGTAACCTCAGTCTGAGTGGCCTGATATTTTTCCTGAGTGGCCGGATTGTTTTCCTGAGTGCCCTGAGTCTGAGTGGTCTGATGTTTTTCCTTAGTGGCCTGAGTCTGAGTGGTCTGATGTTTTTAATTAGTGGCCTGAGTCTGAGTGGTCTGATGTTTTTAATTAGTGGCCTGAATTCTGAGCGGTCTGATATTTTTCCTGAGCGACCTGAGTCTGAACTCCCACTGCATAATTCTTTGTTCTTTAAAAGCTTGAGTCATCCCACGGTTGTTGTTGTTGTTCTTCTTGATTCGCCGGTACTCTCCCAGTCCGGGTCCCACGTGATCCTCTAAACCTCTCGATTATATTTGTAGAAACTTGTTTGGATTGGCCTCTTGTAAGTTGCACTCTGGGCAAGCACTGTTGACACCGACACTCTGAGACACTTCTCTCAGACTTACAAGTGGCTATGGTACAAATTTCTAGCTGATTGCAGTAAGGGGAACCCCACACTGCCTACACAATACTAGAAGGGAGATTACTTACTTGGAAAAAAGGTGGCTATGTGTCCTGGTCTTCCTTATATATAACCCCTCCTAACACCATGTGCAGTGAAGAAACTTTGTCTGCAAAAGATGGTGAAATTAGTGTCCTGTCTGCACCTCAGAGTCCCCTGGTTCCTTGGGAAGTCCTTGAGTAATATATACAGTAAGTAACACTAGCTTCCAGACTTGAACTTAAGAGACGACGCTGGTACATACCAACACAAGTCGTCCGTCCGCCTAAGACCCACAGATAACTCACTAACGTTTCCCCCAGAAAACTGGCCAGATACTGAGAGAAAGAAATCCTAGTCTTACTGTGACAGGGTCTGGATGGAGGCAGATGTCCACGGTACTTCGGGATCTCCTCCGTGGCCCCAGGACAGATGTTGGGTCACGTGGGGGGTGCTGCCTAATCACAGCACGTCTTGTTTGTGTGGGGTCTGATCTGGTAAGAACGTAGGTCACAATTTCTGACCACCACACTGCCTAGATTCGTGTGGGCTGCCAGTTGTCTCTAGCTAACATAACCTAATGCTTGCCTATTCAGGACTATAACTACCTATATTAGGGTGCTAGAGCTACAGTATTAATACCTAACGTTGCTTTAATAATCCTACTATTAGTTTCTATCTGTACAAACTTGCCTAGGTGTTCCTAGGTGAATAAATCTATCAATTAAAATATACACAATAGTCACCTTCAAAAGCTGGAGTGTGTAGTTGTTTTGGTTGGGAGTGTGGGTTTATAAACTCCGAGGGCCGATCCACGTTGTGTAAGGCTCCTAACGGCTCCCTTACCCTGTGGAACTTTTAGTGACTAAAAAAGTTTCCACATCCTCCCGCCAGCGAAGGTAAAGGTGAGTCTACGTCAAGTTCACCTTCCGCAAGCTCTTATAGCGGGCCCTGGACACGAGTGCTGTCCGGCCACTCTCGTCGAGCAGACTCTGGTTTAACTCCGACTGTCCAGTTTCCGCCGTGTGGATTGCTGGGGGTGTAAACTTATGGGTTCCGGTGATCTTAACACCCTTCCCTTTAACTTTAATGACTTTCACATGTCTAGCCTTGTCTGAGCAGCTTCGTACTTTCCCACCCAGTGGCCTATATACCCCGGTAGCCCTTCTTCCCACTGATACGAAGTTCCCTGGGTTTAATGGCAATCTATCTCCCTCTTTAGGTACCCCATAAAAGCGTCTCCCAAGGTGGCTAAGTGTTCGTCACTTCCTACTTGGTTTGGCTTACCCGGCGGTTCGTCGTGTACACTAACATTCATTATCACTACTCCCCCAGCTATCGTGGTGTCAGCTTCCCCCCTCCCTGGCGTTGCAGGGAATTCATTAGGAATTCTGCCACCGATGATATATCCTACTGGGGATCTGTATAAACCAATTCCTTCCTTAACAGTCCGTCGTGTGGACAGGAAGTCATCAAGATAGTTGGCTCCCACCAGGATACCTACATTTCTGACTGTGTCAGTGGTAATGTCCTGGTCTGCCAGCTTCACACCAAGGTCTTTCAATCGCTTGGTTGCTGCTGCAAGACCTCTGGTCGTAATAGCCGCAGGTAACGTATTTACTACCAGAGCTGTAATATTTCTGCGATGTCCACCCAGTTTAACAGTGACATCCACAACATCATAAGACTTGGGTGGGCCCTGACTTATAGCACCTCCCAATGTCGCATTAAATTTGTCGGTGGCCTTCAACTTTAACCTAGCCACCAACTTCTCTGTTATCATGGACACTTGTGCCCCTGAGTCGAAAAATAATCGGGTTGTTTCGGTTCTGTTTCCGTTCACAACCCCTGCCATGACTGTAGGTAGGGCAGCAGCTCTGTGCTTCTCACTCAGATTAGAGACTTTGCCCATACTAATCACGCTGGCTACCACTTCAGGCTCGGGCTCGCCTTCTATCTCTACTGGAGAAACGTCCCTACTAGCCTGGGGTTCCCTTAAATTGTTGTGACATAGTGCAGTATGGTGCTTACCTTTCCGGCAATTATAGCACTCTGAAAGATGTGACCGGCAATCTTCTGCCTCATGTCTTCCACAACACCTTAAGCATAGCTGCAACTCCTTTAGTCTCTGCCGCCTACTGCTCAGTGTTGCATACCGAGAGCAACTCGTGCTAGTGTGTTCACCTTCACAGAACACACATGTCTTAGTGGTTTCCCCCTTGGTTGAGGACCTGTCTTGGGCATAATAGGTGCCGATCCTAGCGGGGAGTGCTTTAGTTCTATCTCTCGAGTTTTCTGAGTAACTAACGGTTTGTTTATGTGATGATGGCGGTGACCTTTCTCTCTCACCTATACTCAGGTGAATCACGATATCACTCAACCCCTCAACAATCTGTTGTATTGTGAACCGGTTAGTCCCATACTTCAAATGTAACTCATGTATTGTAGTGCTAGCTAGTTTCCTCTGAATTGTCTGACTGACCATCCATTCCGATCCGCCCCAATCATGTAAATCTCTGAGACTGTTTGTCAGACTCGTGACTTCGATTTTGAACTTCTCTAAGCTCTGGCGGTCATGACGGCAAGCCTCAAGATCGGACAATCGATAAAATATAGCTATCATTATCTCCTCTGTGTTGCCATACGTATTCTTTAGTTGATCCTTGGCATGTTGATAATTAATGTCAGTGGTTTGGTAATGCCGGATCAAGTCCAGGGCTTTACCCTTGAGCTGTGAACGTAAGTACTGTAGTTTGGTGGCATCTGACAAATCATCCCTGTCATCTATCTGTGATTTAAACTGATCCCAGAAAGCAATGTACTCGGTCAAAGTTCCATCAAATGTTGGTAAATTTAATGTAGGTAATCTGGGTAACACTCTAAGGGGACTGTGGTGACGTGTGTGCCCTGTACTATTATTTGTTGACCTTGCTGTATTAGCCTTCAATACTTTCTTTAACTTTTTGCAGAGTCCCCACTCTGTTAGACCTTCGGCCCTCTGATCATCGCATTCCTCCCTAGCTGTCTCGACAACATCGTCAGGTTCCTCTGTCTCATAGGCTTCTGTCTCGTAACGAAGATAGGCTGTCTCCAATGCCTTTAGCCTTCCTCTAAAAGCTCTAAACACCTTTCTAGATCCTCGCAATCTGCATCTGGGTTTTCCTGACAGCACGGCTCTCCCTACATGCCCTGGTTAGTCGACCCTTGTGGGCGCTCATAGACCGCTTTAGCTGGCTTAGAGATGGGGTAGGTGCTCCCTGATTCTCCCCCGTCATAGTTGTGGTTTAGTTAGAGTTTGTCGCTAATTTATACGTCAATTAGCCCACCCCACAGTACAACACGATATTAGGTGAGAATAAGTGATTCCCAAAGCCCCTCAACAAGCTTGATGGCTTTACTTTACAACTGTTGACTTGACTCTATTAAATATGCACTGCTAGTCCTCAAACCCAACTAAAATGTATATTGTTGTTATGAAAGCTTAACCTAGCAACTCCCTGTACCCAATAGTAAATAGTTACAGGGCTTGAGCTAGCAAATCACAAATTAAATGAGTCAAATACTACAACAAAATTCACACAGTAAAAATATGTAGTCTTTGTAAATTAAATTCAATTGGTCAGCACAAAATAAATTCAGTAATTCACTTATAAACAGTATATGAATAATGTTGTGTAATTAACTTTGGCTTAACTGAGCCTAGACAATTATTGTAGTTAGCTGGTGAAGGTAACACCTAGCCTAACTTTAACACTGTTGAAATTAGTGTGCAACTAGCCTGAATCTAGCTTGCAAGGTAAATAATAGCTAGGTTAAATCTGACCTAGCTGTTATAACTGTTATAATTATTGCAGAGGCCTACCCTAACTGTGGCTGCCTGCAATTCACTGTAAGTAATTAAATATGCAAGTTACCTAACCTGGCTTACTTGTAATCACTGTAAATAACTAAACTCACAGCTTGACTAGCCTACTTGGCCTGCCTGTAGATTACTGTAAATAATAACTTCTGATTAGTTAGCTTAACCTAGCCTGAGTAAGTCTTTGGGCCTAGGTGTGAAAACTAACCTAGCTTCGAAAATGACTGGTACATTAACTGTGGCCTAGCTAATTAAGACTAATGTGTCTGCTAAACTAGCTATTCCACATCTCGGTTATCGAAGGACCACTGTAGAAACTTGTTTGGATTGGCCTCTTGTAAGTTGCACTCTGGGCAAGCACTGTTGACACCGACACTCTGAGACACTTCTCTCAGACTTACAAGTGGCTATGGTACAAATTTCTAGCTGATTGCAGTAAGGGGAACCCCACACTGCCTACACAATACTAGAAGGGAGATTACTTACTTGGAAAAAAGGTGGCTATGTGTCCTGGTCTTCCTTATATATAACCCCTCCTAACACCATGTGCAGTGAAGAAACTTTGTCTGCAAAAGATGGTGAAATTAGTGTCCTGTCTGCACCTCAGAGTCCCCTGGTTCCTTCGGAAGTCCTTGAGTAATATATACAGTAAGTAACACTAGCTTCCAGACTTGAACTTAAGAGACGACGCTGGTACATACCAACACAAGTCGTCTGTCCGCCTAAGACCCACAGATAACTCACTAACATTTCCCCCAGAAAACTGGCCAGATACTGAGAGAAAGAAAGCCTAGTCTTACTGTGACAGGGTCTGGATGGAGGCAGATGTCCACGGTACTTCGGGATCTCCTCCGTGGCCCCAGGACAGATGTTGGGTCACGTGGGGGGTGCTGCCTAATCACAGCACGTCTTGTTCGTGTGGGGTCTGATCTGGTAAGAACGTAGGTCACAATTTCTGACCACCACACTGCCTAGATTCGTGTGGGCTGCCAGTTGTCTCTAGCTAACATAACCTAATGCTTGCCTATTCAGGCCTATAACTACCTATATTAGGGTGCTAGAGCTACAGTATTAATACCTAACGTTGCTTTAATAATCCTACTATTAGTTTCTATCTGTACAAACTTGCCTAGGTGTTCCTAGGTGAATAAATCTATCAATTAAAATATACACAATAGTCACCTTCAAAAGCTGGAGTGTGTAGTTGTTTTGGTTGGGAGTGTGGGTTTATAAACTCCGAGGGCCGATCCACGGTGTGTAAGGCTCCTAACGGCTCCCTTACCCTGTGGAACTTTTAGTGACTAAAAAAATTTCCACAATATTTCTATATTATTTAAAATCTTTTCAATTAAACTATAATCACATATTTTTATGTGTAAATTAGTGTATCAAGCTTGCTATATATTTCCCAAGATGATTCCCTTGCGATATTATCTTTCAGCAATTTTGTGTTCAGGTCACAAAGAATATTTTCTATACTCATACAATGTAAGAATTTCTGTCAGAAACATCCTTAGAAAGTAAAATACACTTGCTGCTTACGTAATGTTGGAGAATATTTACACTGATATATACATATATACATGTATGTATATATATGCAAAACAACCACGGGGGGAGTAGAATGATAGTTCTAGGCCTTTCGTGTTGCAATCAACACATCATCAGGAGCTTCCAAAAATTCAGAAAAGAGTAGGAGTTCCAGCAAATAACGTTCCCAAAGTACCGCCTTTACTGGAGTGAGAGAATAGTGTAGGGAGAGAGAAAGGAGAGCACCGGAAATGACCAGGCACCCCCAAATGCCCACTGTCCCTTTAAATTTTCAGAGAAAACGGTCCTGTATAAGGAGGGACTTCTACAAGTTAAGTAAAGAAAACGAGACTCATTAAAAATAAACGCATTTAATGGGGGAAGACATCTTCAATAACAAGGAAACCAGTCACAAATATTCATCTCACATAAGCCTGAGACAAACTCTGGATCAACCTTCAGAAACTGCAGGAAAAAAATATATAGACCTTAATTCCTAGTCCCGTCTATTAAATTCACCGTGGAGAAAGAGGTGGACTGTAAACTTCCATTCTTAGATGTGTTGATACACCGGGTTGATAGAAAGTTCAAGTTTACAGTATATAGGAAGGCCACCAATGTGTGCTCATACTTTCACCACTATTCCAACCATGAGATTAAAGTCAAAAGGATTGTATTTCTTACTATGTTTTTGTGAGCCTATAGATGTGTAGTCCGAAGTTCCTAGATGAAGAAATCAGGAAAATATTAGACATTGGCATGAAACTGCGATATCCTAAAGTGTTTATGGAATCCGCTTTGCTGGCAGCTAAAAAAAACTTATTATGGAACAGAAGCTAGAATAAAACCTCAGACCAAGAATGTGCTGGTCCTCCCAAATAACGAGAATTTATCTATCCTGCCGAATGCTCTTAGAAGATTTAATATACAAGTAGTATTTAAAAATTCACGGACTGTTAGAAGCATCCTGATAAAGAATGCAACACAACAACGTCCTGGTGGTGTTTACAAAGTTGGTTGCAATGGTTGCAGCCTCTCCTATTTGGGACAAACTGGAAAACCATTGGATGTGAGAATGTCCCAGCACCGTTATTCGATACGTATAGCACAGGAGTTGAACGCGATTTTCAACCATATTAGATCTTGTAATAACCCAGCAAATTGGCAGGAAGCAAAAGTAATTTTCCCTTTTTCCTCCTGGCTTGAAAGGAATAATGTAGAATCGGCAATTATTAAGCATGATAGGCAGGCTTTATACAATATCAGTGATGGGCTATTCAAATTAGATGCGTATTTAGTTGAGACAATAGTACACAGTTTAAAATTGGGCTCTTATACGAATGCTTCAGACATCATCACACCGAGGAATTAAGGCCTATATATTTTTTCCTGCAGTTTCTGAAGGTTGAACCAGAGTTTGCCTCAGAATTATGTGAGATGAATATTTGTGACTGGTTTTCTTGTTATTGAAGATGTTTTCCCCTTTAAATGCGTTTATTTTTAATGAGCCCCGTTTCCTTTACATAACTTGTAGAAGTCCCTCCTTATACGGGACCGTTTTCTCTCATAATTTAAAGGGACAGTGGGCCTTTGGGGGTGCCTGGTCATTTCCGGTGCTCTCCTTTCTCTCTCCCCCTACAATATTCTCTCACTCCAGTAAAGGCGGTCCATTAGGAACGTTATTTGCTGGAACTATTCTTTTCTGCAATTTTGCAAGCTGCTGATTTCAATATGGTTAGTTTTGATGTTACTTCCTTGTTTACAAAAAGTTCCAGTTGATGATTTACTAAGTTTCTTATCTGAAGAACTGGTTAATTACGATTTACCATTGCAAGTTCCTACTATCATTAAACTTATTAAACTTTGTATTGTTGATGCAAAATTTGTATTTAATGATGAGTTTTACACTCAGAAGTTTGGTATGGCAATGGGAAATCCTCTTTCACCTGTTCTTAGTAATTTATATATGGATTTTTTCGAAACAAGATTGCTTAACACAATCCTTCCCAATAGAGCTAAGTGGTATAGATATGTTGATGATATTTTGTGCCTTATGCCTAAGAATGTAGACATAAACCATTTCCTTGTGCAATTAAATAGCTTAGCTCATTCTATAAATTTTACTGTAGAATTCGAAGTAAATAACTCATTGTCCTTCCTAGATGTTTTTATTATTAAGGGTAACATTGATTTTAAATTTAAAATTTACAGAAAACCTACAAATAATTGTTCCTATGTACACTATTATTCTTCACATCAAGATAGAGTTAAAGTGTCGGTTTTCTCTTCAATGTTTTTGAGAGCTTTACGTATTTGTAGTCCAGAGTTCATAGATGAAGAAATCTCTAAATTTATGAAATAGCTAATGATTTAAAATACCCAAGAAACGTAATTGATAAATCTTTTAAAATAGCTAGAAATACTTTTTACAATCCAAAAAGGGACAACCAACCCTATTCAACCAAAAATATGTTGGTTCTCCCTTACCATGAAAACTTGGTTGATATACCTTCCTTTCTTAAGAATTTTATTATCAAAGTAGTATTTAAAAATCTTGATACAGTAAAAAGACTTTTGATAAAAAATTCCCCCCAAAATGCTGACGGAGGTGTCTATAAGATTCCCTGTAAAATATGCGATAAAGTTTATTACGGTCAAACCGGTAAAAGTCTTGAACTAAGATTAAAACAACATAAATATAGCATTAGAACTGGACAAGATTCTAATGCTCTATTTATTCATGTGAGAGATTTTAACCATCCTATTGATTTTCAAAATGCTGAGAAGGTTGTATCAAGCAAGTCCATGGTTGAGAGAAATATAATAGAATCATGTTTCATTAAAAGTAGTTTTGAAGATAATATGAATATTTCTTTTGGTTTATATAAATTGGATTCATTTATAATTAATAAAATTTTGGAAGAATTTAATGATAAATTTGACTAATCTTAATTCTTGGGAAGAGTTTCAGGTCCTTTCTTTTGTTCCTCTTCACAGAGTCGTGAGATGTTTCGCTACTGTGAGGTGTTGTCTTTGTTAGTGTGATGTGACTGTGAGGTGTAGTCTTGCCCCTTTATTAGCTTGCTTGTCATGTTTCCTTTTATAGTTCCTTGATAATGTGAGTAGTCACGAAAGCACTTGGAATTCCTCTATTTTTTCATAGTGGTTGTCTTGCATATATATATATATATATATATATATATATATATATATATATATATATATATATATATATATATATATATATATATATATATATATATGTGGGACCCATTGCCTCGGAGAAGTGGATAAAAAGGCTTCAAGGAAGAATATTTAGATTTGTTTCTGAGGCCATTTGAATATTCCACTTCCCCTACCACCCCATCTTTTATATACAAACTTTATTTCGAGACAAAATACATTGACAAGAATACAATAGGGAGTAAAACAACATAGATAACAACTCAGAGCTACATGTCAAATACTTCGACCAGCTCCCCGGCAGTGGGCCGCGTGGTGTACTTGTAATCAAAATTTTAATTACGCTTGTGTAATCGATTGGCATTAAAACTATAATATAATCCAAGCTTAACACTGTTTAATATTTACACAACTGTAGAGGGACGGTTCACGTCATTCTTTTAACGGTTATCAAATTATGTAGATTTTGAACATGCTGTCTGGTTTTTCACTCTTGTTTGTTACATTCTTGAATAATTCTTAATGATGCCTTTAATTCAAAAAATTCTTATTACATTTCCACGTAGTGTACGTTGACAATTTCTGCAATTTTGCGAAATTTGTAGAAATTTCTCAAGATTTTCTGACCATTAAATTTTTTATGTACATTACTCTTTCACACAATTAACTCTGCTAAGGTTGTCATCCAGCTCATCTCTGATCTTGGGGTATATTATATCTAGCTTATATATATATATATATATATATATATATATATATATATATATATATATATATATATATATATATATATATATATATATTAGGTCATGGATCCTTTACTTAGAAGGCACAGACATGAATATGTTGGTACAACATATAAAAGATATTAATCTGTTACAGCCCCTCTGAAGCTGGACGCGAGCCATATATGTATATATACATTTTTTTTATTGACACATCGGCCGTTTCCTACCAAGGCAGGGTGACCCGAAAAAGAGGAAACACTTTCACCATCATTCACCCCATCACTGTTTTACCAGAGGCGCACCTACACTACAGTTAAAAAACTGCAGCAACACCCCTCCTTCAGACTGCATGCACTATACTTCCCATCTCAAGGACTCAAATCTGGCTTGCCAGTTTCCCTGAATCTTTTCATAAATGTTACTTTGTTCACTCTCCAACAGCACATCAAGTCATAAAAAAACTATTTTTTCCACTCGCTCTTTTCTAATACTTTCATGCATGCTTGCAGGAAGTCCATGCCTTACGCACACAAAACCTCCTTTACCCTTCCCTCCAACCTCTTCTAGGCCGACCAATACTCCACCTTCCTTCCACTGCAGTTTTATACACTCTCCAAGTCATTTTATTTCGTTCCGGCTTCTCTAAATGTCCGAAACACCTCAACAACCCCTCCTCAGCCCTCCAGCTACTGCCCTTAGTAACCCTATACCTCCTAATTTCCAAACTACGGATTCTCTGCATTATATTCACAAAGCAAATTGCCCTCAGACACAACATCTCCACTGCCTACAACCTTCTCGTTTCAACATTTACCACTCATGCTTCACACCCATATAAGATCGTTGGTACCACTATACTCTTGTACATTTCCATCTTTGCTTCCATGGATAACGTTCTTTGTCTCCACAGACTCCTCAGTGCTCCACTCACCTTTTTTACCTCATGAATTCTATGATTCACCTCTTCATTCATAGACTCATTTGCTGAATACATTTACTTCCTCCCTCCAATCTGATACCCACTCTTTCATTACCTATTTTTTTTTCTCTAAAACTCGTCCACAAACCTCTGCAACTTCTCCTCAGAATCTCCCAAAAGCATAGTGCCATCAGAAAAGGGCAACTGTGACAACTCCCACTTTGTGTTAGATTCCTATTCACTTCTCTTACAACTCGTCCATAAATATATTGAACAACCATGGTGGCATCACGCATCCCTGTCTAAGGCCAACTTTTACTGTAAAATAATCTCTATCTCTCATATATATTCTAACCTGAGTCCCACTATCCTGGTAAAAACACTTAACTGCTTTCGGTAACCTATCTCCTATTCCATACATTTGCAAAATCTGCCACATTGCTTCCCTATCCGCCCTGTCATATGCCTTTTCCAGATCCATAAATGAAACGAAAACCTCTTTACCCATTTCTAAATACTGTTCACCTATATGTTTCACTGTAAACTCTTTGTCTACACACTCCTACCCTACCAAAGCTTCCTTGTTCATCGGCGATCCTGCTCTCCATCTGCCAATCCTCAGATACCTTCTCCTCTTCCATACATTTATTAAATAAAAGCACCAACCATTCCAAAACAATATCCCCAACTGCTTTAAACATTTCTACCTTTATTCCATCAATCCCAGCAATACAGTCACAGACAGGCGTCCTTAACAATGCAAGACAAGCCACTGGAGATGCAAATCTTTAGGTCAAGGTCTTCCACACGTCTCCGTGCGTCATCAGGAGCTATGCAATGTTGTAAGAATAGCAACATGTGGAATGAGAAGAAGTTTTCTCTGAGTATGGTAGCGCGGTGAATCCAGCCAGTTCCTCTCAAATAACTTTTATGCGATTATTATGATATTGTCTGACACAGCAACACTATTACCACTTTCCAAAACATTTTCACATTACCTTCTTCCACTAGTTGGTTCTGCTCACCTGTGACGTGACTTCAGCTGCTGCACCTCATCTGACGTCAGTATGTAAGAGACCATCTACTTGCCAATACTTCACATTCATCAAGACTAAGGAAATGAACATAGGTTTTTATCCTGAGGGGTTTCATTACCTCATCTTCCAACTTCTGCAACGCTGTATGGCCCTTATGGATTTAGCGCTTCGTTATGACTATAATAATCCAACTTCTCTATTTACTTCTACAAGGCTGAAGGGCATATTACCCTATTTTCTATTCATGCTTGGCTTAATTGTAAGTGTATTAGATGTTGAATGAAATTAATAACAATTGCTTTATTAATTGTAACTGTAATCGAACTTTTAGATTTAAAAGTAATTGTAATTGACTATTATAAATTAGATAATAAAACTGAGGTACTATGATGGGAATAACAAGAAAATGAAAGCCTGCCTCAAATGGTATATAACTGCAGATTTTGATGTGATGCTCGTAATTTGGATCATGTCCACTGTTGGTGCTGCCGAGAGTAATGTTTGCTTGGCTGTGTGTCGAGGAAGCTGAGATCAATCTTCAGTCGGAGTCGAACCTTGTTGACGAATGGATGCATTGTTTCATGAATAGGAAACTAAGATTGGAAGGCGAGGTGGAGGAAGTGTATGTGTTCAGATATGTGGGAGTGGACTTGTCGGTGGATGGTTCTATGGACTTGTCGATGGATGGTTCTATGGACTTGTCGATGGATGGTTCTATGGACTTGTTGATGGATGGTTCTATGGAATTGTCGATGGATGGTTCTATGGACTTGTCGATGGATAGTTCTATGGACTTGTCGATTGATGGTTCTATGGACTTGTCGATGGATGGTTCTATTGACTTGTCGATGGATGGTTCTATGAAAGACGAGGGAAACCATAAAACAGACGAGGGGAAGAAGGTAAGTTATACTTGTTTTAAATCAATTTTTTTTTATGTTTTTTATGAGTATCGTTAAAGTGGTGTGAGACGTTGGGGGCAAAGTGTATTTTTAAAAACACAAAACCACTAATTATGAATTCCGGAGCCCATAAGCGTTCATGGATAGCATGAACAATTTTAACTCTAATAACGTTTTTTTTGGATGAGTTATATAATGTATTACCTGGAGTTTACCTGGAGAGGGTTTCGGGGGTCAACGCCCCGCGGCTCGGTATGAGATGAGGCCTCATGGTGGATCATGGTCTGGTCAACCAGGCTGTTACTGCCCGCACGCAAACTGACGTACAAACCACAGCCCGGTTGGTCAGGTACTGACTTTAGGTGCCTGTCCATTGCCTTCTTGAAGACAGCCAGGGGTCTATTGGTAATCCCCCTAATGTATGCTGGGAGGCAGTTGAACAGGCTTGGGCCCCGGACATTTATGGTGTTGTCTCTCATTGTACTCGTGGCGCCCCTGATTTTCATCGGGGAAATGTTGCATCTCCTGTCGAGTCTTTTGCTTTCATAGGGGTGATTTTCGTGTGCAGGTTTGGTACCAATGTATGTTGAGTAACCTACCATATATCGAAATATTTCATAATTTTGGTAATGGAGATATTAATTTTGGAGAGTTTTATAATTTAGTTGTCTCTCAGAGTATATCCACTGAGAAATATAAACCTCTCTGTGTGTACACACAGTGTGTGTAGATAATCAGTACACAATATACAGATCAGACTCATGACTTTAGTCAACTAATTTTACAATTACAAAAGTGATTCAGCAGCAGAGTTGGCTGAGAGCACTGACTGTGCTCTCAGCCAACTCTGGAAATCAACGTCAAACTCGGACTTTACATTTTTAAGGCTAACTTAACATGCAGAATTTCCTGGGGAAATGTTACAAGTGTTGTGTTCTCTCTGCAACTCTTGTTTTGTAGTAAAATGTTGGAAATGTTGTTAGTGCATGTGATGTGCTGTCTCTTTCACTATAATGTTATATTTCTCTCTCTCTCTCTCTCTCTCTCTCTCTCTCTCTCTCTCTCTCTCTCTCTCTCTCTCTCAACTGGTACACTAATACAGTATGATGTAAATACAGCAAGTGTTGTCTTCCCTCTCACACTGTCACTGCAATACAGTGTTGCGAGCGTTATGTTGACTCAGTGAGATGTCAGTTAAACACTGCAAGTGATCCATTATTGTCTCTGTCAGTGCAATAAAAGACTAGTGTGACTCACAGCAGTCTCATTGTTATTTGACTCACGGTAGTGACTCAACGTAGTGTGACTCATGGTAGGGTGATTCACAGCAGTGATTCATCGTTCAGTGACATGGTGGATTGATTCACAGTAGTGACTCATCATACAATGACCTATGGCTGACCTTGTCTGATTCACTTTTACTTGAAGGCTGACCACCCTGACAACATGAAGTCAGACCCCCTTGTCTGACCGATTAACACAAAGACTGGCCAAACTGACTGACACAAAGGCTGGCCAAACTGACTGAAAGTTTAAGGCTGATCCCGTGATTGATTACCAGGCTTACATTGTGACTGATTGGTTATCGCATAAAGGATGACCTCCTGTCTGACAGTAAAATAAGTCACTTAACCACATATAGTGTCTAGCTACGTTCGTCACTGAGACACAAACAATGGTAGTGTGTGACCACACATGGACCTGGGATGATGCACAGTGGAACTCTTGGTAAAGTATCTTCTTAGTTACCATCAGTGGTGCCTTGGGACACATTATAAAGTAAAAAAAAAATAAAAACCACCAAAAACAAATGTGATATTGTCATTACCTTAAAAAATGAATATATCTCTGATGTTATTCCCTTGATTATAACCGAAAATACATTCAGCAGAAATATTTAGTAATATAAACAGAAGAGGCTCCAACGTAGGAAACATTTTCCGATTTGAAAAAAACAATAAATCAGAATGTATTCAAACTTCATTAGACTCTTAACACGCCGTCTCTCCTCACTCTCCTTGCATTTTTAATAAAAAATCTGCCATTTATCTAATATATAGTGATTAAGGCCTATAATTATATTAATTATGGCAACTATTCAAAATGCTAATAAAATTCAGATTCTGAATGTCTAATTTAAATTCATAAATTGTTAATAAAATAAAAAATCATGAAAATAATTAATTATATATATATATATATATATATATATATATATATATATATATATATATATATATATATATATATATATATATATATATATATATGTCGTGCCGATTAGGTAAAACTTGCGATTTTGGCTTAAATAGCAACGCTCACCTTGCCATATAAGACAAGTGAAAATTTGTGTATGCAATAATTTCGCCAAAATCATTCTGAACATAACGAAAAAATATATTTCATTGTGTTTGTTGATTATTAAATTAATGTTAACGTATCTAAAATATATTTAGTTGGGTTAGGCTAAATTAAATTGCGCTTGTTGTAATAAGGTTAGGTAGGTTTTCAAAGTTTCTCTTGGTACAAAATTATAAATTCTTAAATTAACATAAATGAAAAAAATATATCTTTAAACGTATAAGAGAAAATTTTAGAAAGGACTTAATTTTAGATGAGTTCTTGCTAATTGACCAGTTTTACCTAATCGGCACGACATATATATATATATATATATATATATATATATATATATATATATATTATTGTATCCACGAACGAGTGGTATTGAATCAATAACAACACTGCGACTAGCCGAGGATTCGAACCCATGTCGTTTTGGCCCGCCTCATGGTAAGCGAAAATCACCCATGACGCTGTAACCTACAGGACAACGCGATCCTACAAGAATCACGCACCCAGCAGAGCTAGGTGTTTTTCCGTGATCCTAGGACATACGGTGGTGTGGGTATTTCTGAGCTAATTTCATTCTACTCCCCGTTTGGTGTACTAGCCTAGGATCATGGTAAAACACCTAACTCTGCTGGGTGCCTGATTCTTGTAGGATTCCATGGTCCAGTGGGTTAGGTAAAACTGGTCAATTACCAAGAACTCATTTAAAATTAAGTAATTTCTAATATTTTCTCTCATGCGTTTTAAGATATATTTATTTCGTTTAAGTAAATGTAAAAATTAATAATTTTGTACCAAAAGAACCTTAGAAAACTTACCTAACCTTATTATAACAAGCGCAATATTATTTAGCTTAATAAAATTAAATATGTTTTAGATAATTTTACAATAATTTAATAATAAACAAACACAATGAAATATATTTTTTCGTAAGGTTCAGAATGATTTTTGCGAAATTATTGCATACACAAATTTTGCTTGCCTTATTCGGCAAGAAGTGCGTTGCTATTTAAGCCAAAATCGAAAGTTTTACCTGTACCACAACACACACACACACATACACACATATATATATATATATATATATATATATATATATATATATATATATATATATATATATATATATATATATATATATATATATATATATCATCTCAGTCAATCAACAAGTGATAGATGCAATGATATCAAAGCTACCAGGAGCAACAGTCATTGCTCCTACTAATAGTGTCTTGCTTGGAGCACCTCTGGGAAGCGATGCCATTGACACAATTCTCAGGAAGAAACTGGAAGAATTGAGGAGAATGGAACAACGAATAGGCAATCTTGACACCCATGATGCCTTGTACCTTCTCACAAAATGCCTGAGTCTGCCCAGGTTGACATATATCCTAAGATGTGCTCCTTCATATGATAACCCTATACTGCACGAATATGACAGAATCATAAGACTGATCTTTACTAAAGTACTTAACCTTACTCTAGAAGATGGGCAGTGGGACCAAGCTACACTCCCAGTCAGACTAGGAGGCATTGGCGTCCGCAAGTCATCACAGATTGCTCTACCTGCTTTCTTGTCTTCATGCATTGCATCCAGAGGGCTTGTAGCAGCGATTCTTCCTGAACATCTTAGGGACAAGATTGGAATTCATGACCAAAAGTTCGTCGACGGAACCAGGATCTGGGATAATCTAACGGGCTCTGAAACCAGGCCTGCTCCCCTCAACAACTACAAACAGTCGCACTGGGATGGCCCAATAGAAGAGTATATAGCCTCAGCAATGCTTCAGAGTGTGTCAGGGAAGGATAGAGCCCGCCTCTTGGCAGTGAGAGCTCCTCATGAAGGGGACTTTCTGTTGGCTGTTCCCAATTCCAGCCTTGGCACACGCCTCGACCCACAGACCATCCGCATTGGTGTTGCCCTTCGACTTGCCGCCCCTATTCTCGCCGAACACAGGTGTATTTGTGGCAGTGAAGCAGCAGACCGATTCGGGTACCATGGACTTGCGTGTCGTAAATCCGAGGGAAAGATTGCAAGACACGAAGTGGTTAATGACATTATCAAGAGGAGCCTCACAACAGCCGGATGCCCAGCAGTAAGGGATCCACCCCAACTATGCAGATCTGATAGCAGCCAAAAGAGTCCATATGGTATCCCTCCAGGCCTGGACAGACGGCAAGCAGGTAGTGTGAGACTACACATGTGCATCTACCTTGGCTGATACATATCTCCAATACACCAGGGAGGAAGGAGGGGCAGCTGCCACCTTCAGGGAGTCCCAAAAGTCGAGAAAATATGGAGAAGTTGCGCATCATTATATGTTTGTTCCCATAGGCTCGGAGACCCTTGGCTCATGGGGAAAGAGTGCATCTAAGTTCCTCAAGGAGCTGGGCAAAAGACTCAACAGGGTAACTAGGGATCCCAGGGCAGCTAGGCTTCTGTTCCAGCGACTCAGCGCTGCTGTTCAGAGGGGTAATGCATGCTGTATTTTGGGCACGCGCCCCAGCTCTGAGGAGCTGGACGAGATTTTCGCATTATAATTAGTGACAAACACGTAACAATATGTACTAGACATGTATCTCTCACACCTTATATACTGTATATGCCATCTTTATAACAATGTGTCTCTTAAATCTTTTGTACCATATTATGTAATTAAATATACCTATTGGTAAAAAAAATGAATATATATATAAATATATAATAAGATGTGGTCCACTTCTGGTGCAAATTGTGGGACCCATAGCCTCGGAAATGAAAAGCTGTAAGCCTCCTGCCTGAAAGCTGACTGCCTTGTAATAACGTCTAGCGAAAGCTGGATGCCAAGGTATTGGACCAGTGTGGTGTGGTCGGCAAAGCACTGCGTACCTTGTCATGAGGTTCGTAGGTTCGAGTCTCCGTCGGCCAGAGATCAGTGTTTGTGAATATATAAATATATATATATAAATATATATATATAAATATATATATATATAAATATATATATATAAATATATATATATAAATATATATATATAATATATATATATATATATATATATATATATATATATATATATATATATATATATATATATATATATATATATATATATATATGCAAGACAACCACTATGAAAAAATAGAGGAATTCCATGCTCTATTTATTCATGTGAGAGATTTTAACCATCCAATTGATTTTCAAAATGCTGAGAAGGTTGTATCAAGCAAGTCCATGGTTGAGAGGAATATAATAGAATCATGTTTCATTAAAAGCAGTTTTGAAAATAATATGAATATTTCTTTTGGTTTATATAAATTGGATTCATTTATAATTAATAAAATTTGGGAAGAATTTAATGATAAATTGGACTAATCTTAATTCTTGGGAAGAGTTTCAGGTCCTTTCTTATTTTCCTCTTCACAGAGTCGTGCGATGTTACGCTACTGTGAGGTGTAGTCTTTGTTAGTGTGATGTGACTGTGAGGTGTAGTCTTGCCCCTTATATAAGTCCTCTTGTCATGTTTCCTTTTATAGTTCCTTGATAATGTGAGTTGTCACGAAAGCGCTTGGAATTCCTCTATTTTTTCATAGTGGTTGTCTTGCATATTTTGATATCACCTGTTTACTGTGATCTTTTATATATATATATATATATATATATATATATATATATATATATATATATATATATATATATATATATATATATATATATATATATATATAGGAGCATAGTAGGAGAATACTAGTGCTCACATGGATTCTACTGTCTCCAGACTCTTACTAGAAGGCATTTCAATTTTTTCTCCGAGGCTAAGGGACTCCATATATTGACTCAGTTGCTTCACCTCATCAACCAGGGGAGAAGACTCACTTGCCTCACCTCACCAGCCATGGGAGATGACTCACTTGCTTCACCTCACCAGCCATGGGAGATGACTCACTTGCCTCACCTCACCAGTCAAGAAACAAGGGTTGCACAGAGCCTCAACTCTCAACCTGAGTAGAAATATTTAAATTCATCAATAATATAAAGTCAACGTATTCATGCGTAGATTCATGTTACAAGTTATATAATGCAACATATTTTTTGTTTGTTTTTTTAAATGAAAATAAGATCCTTTTTAAATAAAAATCGAAGACAAAAGTCAATCACAGTATAACTGAGATCAGTACATAATGATTTCTACAAAATGTAAGTCGCATATAATTACCTCGGATCAGCTGCTATGTACAGCACACTTCCCTTTCTCCTCTTTTAAGAGAGAGAGAGAGAGAGAGAGAGAGAGAGAGAGAGAGAGAGAGAGAGAGAGAGAGAGAGAGAGAGAGAGAGAGAAAAGAAATGTGTACGTTTAACGCCTGGGTCTGGATGACGGGAGGATCAGGTGAGTAACGAGGAAAGTTTTCAACGATAGTTTGGCCAAGGGCTCAGGATTTTTTTTTTTTTTTTTTGTGTGTGTGTGTGTGTGTGTGTGTGTGTGTGTGTGCGTGCGTGTGTGTGTGTGTGTGTGTGTGTAATGGTGTACTCACCGACATGTACTCACCAGATCTGGTTGCAAGAGAAGATTTTCAACTTCTTGACATGTCTTTTAACTTGCTACTTTCCATATTGCTCTCTTCTAGCCGCGTGGACCTTGTCATGCCTTCTCTGGAAACTATGTATGGAGTCTATCTTCTTCACTTCTTTATCCAGGTATTTTTTCACTTCGTGACCAACCTGAAATAGAAGAACACTTCCAAGGATCCCTATCTCTCAAGGTTGTCTTCAAGTTCATCTTGAAGTCATGCAGTCAGTCCCTACCAAATAGTTCTTCTGATAATTTTGTATGTTGTTGTCATGTCTCCCCTAGTTGTTCTCTTTTTTAATGTCGTCTAGTTTATTGCCTTTAGCCCCTCATCATAGCTCATTCCTCTGAGCTCTGAAAATGGTAGTCATTGCATACCTCTGCACTTTCTCGAGTTTCTTAATATGTCTTATCAAGTAGCGATATTCTCCAAGATTAATTAGCCTTACATATATTTTATGGAAGGCCATAAATGATTCCTTGTTGAGCGTCCTGAAGACTTCTCATAGATTTATCAAATCAGCATTGGCTGCTGGGGTTATTCGGTTGATGTGTGTCTCTAGAAATATGCTTGAAACTATGCCCACCCTTTGATCTTTCTCCTGGAGTGAGATCTGCAGCCTCTTTTCCCAGTCTTAATATTCAGATTTTGTTCTCCTTTTCCTTTCCCAATTTTCATTACCTTAAATTTGCTGGGGTAGAATTCTTTAACCACTTTTTGGGTCAATCTAGCAATTTGTTCAGACCCATTTGAAGTTTTGCTTTTTCCTCGTCGGAATTCTTCTCTCATTAATTTTACATTATCAGAAAACATCTGACTTAATTTCTTTTGGTATATCTTTCACGTATTTCAGACACATGTCCATTCTGATATCTCTTGTCGGATAATCGCTCGTTGTCTCCTTACCTTGAAGAGCTCTTTAATCCACCATAGTTCATTCCCTGTTTACACTGCATGTTCCTCAAGTTTTTGCGTCAGTCTTTTGTAAGGTAGAGTATCAAAGGTCTTTTTGTTTTCCAAGAATTTGCAGTCCAGTTATCGCTCCTTCTCCTGTCTCACTTCCGTTATTGAAATCAAACGGGTTTTAAAAATAATTTGCAATCTGAACTTAGCCATACAGATTGCGAGAAGGACTTGGGGGTGATGGTAAGCAGCAACCTTAAACCAAGACAGCAATGCCTAAGCGTACGTAATAAGGCAAATAGATTACTGGGATTTATATCAAGAAGTGTTAGCAACAGAAGTCCAGAGGTTATATTACAGCTTTATACATCATTAGTAAGGCCTCACCTAGATTACGCAGCTCAGTTCTGGTCTCCATATTACAGAATGGACATAAATTCGTTAGAAAACATTCAGCGTAGAATGACTAAATTAATACATAGCATTAGAAATCTTCCTTACGAAGAAAGATTGAAGACCCTAAAATTACATTCACTTGTAAGACGTAGAATGAGGGGAGACATGATCGAGGTATACAAGTGGAAAATGGGTATTAACAAAGGGGATATAAATAAGGTCTTGAGGATATCTCTCCAAGAGAGAACCCGCAATAATGGATTCAAGTTAGATAAGTTTAGATTTAGAAAGGATATAGGAAAGTATTGGTTTGGAAATAGGGTAGTTGATGAGTGGAACAGTCTGCCTAGTAGGGTTATTGAAGCTAGGACCTTGGGTAGTTTCAAATTTAGGTTGGATAAATTCATGAGTGAGAGGGGTTGGATTTGAGTGGGACTCGCGCATGAGTGGGTAGAATTGTCAAAGCTTATTTCTTGGGTAGCTTTGAAAATTGGGTTGAGCAAATATTCTGTTAGTGGGATGGATTGTGAAGGACCTGCCTAGTATGGGCCAACAGGCCTGCTGCAGTGTTCCTCCTTTCTTATGTTCTTATGTTCTTTATCTCTAAACCCATTCTGGTTACTGGCTATGAAACCACTTCTAAGTTTTCTTCCACTCTCCTTCTGATTATCTTCTTTACCTTACAATGGACATATGTTGGTGACACTCGTCTATTGATCAGCGATTCCTGTCTTTTTCTTTTCTAAAAAATGGGACTAGTTTCACTGTCTTCCATAGCTCTGGACACTGCTCCTTATTCACTGATATTTTGTAGCTCTTAACCAGTGGTTCAGACAGTGCTTCTCCTCCCTGTTATAGTACACATGGTCATACAGAATTATTGATGGAGGATCAATCCTCGGTACGGGTAGAAACATTAGGACATGTTTCCTTAAGGCACCTGCTGTCCATGTTCGTCAATCAGTAAAATAGGTACCTGGGTGTTAGTCGACTGATGTGGGTCGCATCCTGAAGATAAAGTAACCTAATTAGCACGAAATACTCTGCATAACAAGCGGCTTCCTATATAGTAGTATGTCACTGATGTCAACTGGGCCTGTATACCTTGCACATGTAATTGCAGAAATAAAGATTATTATTCTTATTATAATAAGTTAATTAAGTTATACATCAACCTCGATTTTCTCACTTTTCAGTTCTCCATATACAAACATTGCCTTTGGATAAGTATGGGTTTGCCAATCAGTAGTGTTCTGGCCAATCTGTACATGAAACAACCTGAGCAGGAGTGTCTCACGTTCACCATCCAAAGAGACATAACTGAGTAATGTTATGTGAATGATGCGATATAGTTCCCAGACGGCATGACTCCACTACTCTACCCTCCAAACTTAGTTCTGTGGAACCTTTTATTAATGTCTCAGTGGAGGGGGAAGGGAACGAACCACTCCCCTTTCCCGAAGTATTACGAGTATTCCTCAGAAACAGGGAGAATTTTGCCTTCAAGGTTTACAGAAATCTAATTAATAAAGAAGATTTGCTGGATTATTTTTCTAACCACGATGCTAGAATATAAAGTGGAGTGATCATCAGTTTTTACCTGATAATGTAAACAAGAACCTTAGAAATAATGGACAGAAATGTTGTAAGCAGGTGGGGATGTAGTTTTGAAGTGATTGGTACGTTCATTTAAAAAAAATGAATGACAGAGAAGGGCAGGTACCTAGGGATTGGCAGAGATCGTGCAGATTTTCTTTTGCATAACTGCGAAGGGGACAAAAGTAAGTGTAAAAATTATAGAGAAATAAGCCTTTTGATTATACCTGGTAAGGTGTATGGTAGAATTATAATTGAAAGAATTAAAGGTACAACGGAGAGCAGGATCGAAACGAACAAGTAGGCTTTAAGGGGGTTCGGACATTTTGAGAGGATGGAACACAATAGGATAACTTGGATGGCATATAATCTGTAGTAGAGGTAAAAGTGAGTACAGGTCGTCCTATGAAAGGGTGGAGAGGGGATAAAGGAGAGTTTGTGCGCAAGGGGCTTAGACAAGCGTGTAAGAGCATGTTAGATAAGAGTGAGTGGAGGCAAGTGGCAACCACAAATACATGAGTACAAAAATGCGAGTACATACATACACACATTCACATACATGCAAATACACATATATGCATACAAAGACTTATATGTATACAGGTAAACAGACAGACAGATATACAGACACACGCGCGCACACACACACACACACACACACACATTACGCCCCGATGGCATGGTGGCTAGCGCTCTTGCTTCACGCACGGAGGGCCTGGGTTCAATTCCCGGCGGGGCCGAAACATTTCGAAGTGTTTCGTTACACACACACACATACATACAACAGGCCTAGTGTCTAACCGACATGTGCCTAGGACAAAATAGTAACTAACTAACACAGCACTTCTTCAGCCATAGAGTAGTTAGGAAGTGGAATAGTCTAGCGAACGATATAGTGGAGGCAGGAACCATACATAGTTTTAAGACAAGGTATGATAAAGCTCATGGAGCAGGGAGAGCAGAGTCCCAGTAGCGGACAGCGAAGAGGTGGGGCCAGGAGCTGAGTCGCGACCCCTGCAACCACAATTAGGTGAGTACAATTAGGTGAGTACACACACACACACACACACTGCAAAATTGCGATATTGGAAAAGAGGATGGAGGAGGAGAAGAAGAAATTTGAGTCACAAGCTGAAGCCACAGAAGCCATGATAAGGGTCCTAGAATATGAGGTAAATATGCTGAAGTGAGTTACAGGGCTATTGTCAAGAGGAGACATAGTATCTGAAGCTGGTACACCCCTACTGAACGAGGACCCCAACGGAAAGGAAGGTGACATAACTTACAGTAAGGCTCTATAAGTTCACCAAGCAGGGCCGAGGAATGAAGGGGGAGAGCAGTTGGGAGCAGGGATAGTAGTAAGGAAGGGGGAGAAGGTGGAGAGGGGGATAGGTCACATGCAGAGGCACGACCATGCTACCAAGAGCTACAGGAAAAAATAAAGTAGACAATCGGCAAGTACAAACGGGACCCAGAGACACAGAGGGAAAGGCAATGGGAGGAGGAGAGGGAGAAGTCAGTGTTTATTCATGGGCTTCAGGAGAGCGAGGGGAGGACACACAATGAAAGATGGCAGGAAGAAAAACAGGAAATTGAAAACATCACCAAAGAAATAGGTAAGGAGGACATGACTGAAATAGTAAATTTTCAGAGAATAGGGTGTACTTGAAGGGGAGAAATCGACCGGTCAAGCTGATTTTCGAGAAAAAACCCAGTGCAAAACAGAATCCTGCAAGAGAAACCATGGCTGAAGGAATCGTCAACATACAAGACAGTGTTCCTAGACCAAGACCGAACAAAAATAGAATGACAGCAGCTGAGGGAGAGGACACAGAAGCGAAAGGGGCTAGGAAGAGAGACAAGGACAGAATCAGCAGAGGACAAACAGAACAGGGCACAGCAACAAGTGCAAGCATACACAGACTCGGGGCCAGGAGCTATGACTCGACCCTTGCAACCACAACTAGGTGAGTACAGAACCACCCCCCAGAACCCCACAACCAAAAACACTATCCCAACACAAACCACAATCCACACTTACAGCCCCCACCCCACACTACACTGTAGAATCCCGCAGCACACTGGCAGGTCCCCCACCATCATAACCCCCCAGAACACAGTGTTGGAGAGGAAACTGAAGGCATTGTACACCAACACTGATGGAATAACGAATAAATGGAAGGAGTGGCACGAAAGAATCAAAGAAGCATCACCGGACATCATAGCTCTCACAGAAACCAAGCTCACAGGGATGATAACAGATATCATCTGTCCAACGGGATATCAGATAATGAGGAAAGACAGAGGGGGGTGGAGGAGTGGCATTGCTCATCAGCAACGACTGGATTTTGATGAGCTGGAGAGAGGAGACAGAGGAGAAGAGACTACATAATAGGAACACTTCAGTCAGGAGTTCCCAAGGTGGTAATTCCAGTGATGTATAACCCACAACAGAACAGAAAGAGGCCAATACAAGAGTATGATGAGAGTAACAGAGCAATGGTTGACACACTGTCTAAAGTGGCCAGAAGGGCTCATGCGAGCAGGGCATAGCTGCTGATTAAGGGTGACTTCAACCACAAGGAAATCAACTGGGAGAACCTGGAGCCACATGTGGGCCCAGAAACGGGGAGGGCTAAGATGGAGGTGGTACTGGAAAACCTCATGTACCAATACGTAAGGGACACTACCAGAGAAAGAGGAGAGGATGAACCAGCGAGACTGGACCTAGTATTCAGGACATCACATATTGAGGACATCACATATGAAAGACACCTCGGGTGATCACGTGGTTCTGAACTTCGAATACATTGTAGAGTTACCATGGAGAAGGGAGCAGGAAGGGCAGGACGAATGAAACCAAACTACAAAAAAGGGGACTACACAGGCATGAAGAATTTCCTGCACTGGGTTCAGTGGGACAGAGAACTGGCAAGGAAGTCAGTAAACGAGATGATGGCATATGTGACAACAATATGCAAGGAAGCTGAGGAGAGAGGTTTGTACCCAAGTGTATCAGAAATAACGAAGAAGCCAGGATGAGCCTTTGGTTCACCCAAAAGTGTAGTGAGACGAAAACCAAGTGTGCTAGAGAATGGAAGGAGTATAGAAGGCAAAGGACCCAGGAGAATAAAGAGAGAAGTCGCAAAGCCAGAAATGCACAGGTAAGAAGGGAGGCCCAATGACAATATAAAAATGACATAGCAGTGAAAGCCAAATCTGACCCGAAGTTTTAGTACAGCCACATCAGGAGGAAAACAACAGTCAAGGATCAGGTAATCAGGCTGAGGAAGGAAGGAGGAGAGATCACAAGAAACAACCACAAATTATGTGAGATCTACATGAAATTCAAAGAAGTGTTCACAGAGACAGAAGGGATTCAAGAAAGACAGAGAGGTGGGGTACACCACCAAGTGTTGGACACAATACACACAACCGAGGAAGAAGTGAAGAGGCTGCTGAGTGAGCTAGATACCTCAAAAGCGATGGGGCCAGATAACATCTCTCCACGGGAGAGGAAGCAGAGGCTCTACGTGTACCACTAACAACAATCTTCAACACATCTACCTGAGGTATGGAAGACAGCAAATGAAGTTCCAATTTTTAAGAAAAGGAGACAGATACGAAGCATTAAAGAACATAAGAACATAAAAGAGAAGGAACACTGCAGCAGGCCTACTGGCCCATGCGAAGCAGGTCCAGTTCTCCTACCGGCTTAAGCCAAATGCCCAAACCTAGTCAGGTCAGGTCACATTCACTTAAGGGAGGAGCACGGCATCTGACCTAGTAGCACAAGCTAGTCAGGTCAACTCACACCCACCCGCACCCACTCATGTATTTATCTAACCTATTTTTAAAATTACTCAATGTTTTAGCCTCTATAACTGTGCTCGGGAGTTTGTTCCACTCATCCACAACTCTATTACAAACAAGAGCTTTCCTATATCATTCCTGAATCTGATTTTTTCCAACTTAAAGCCATTGCTGCGAGTCCTGTCTATGCTAGATATTTTTAGCACGCTATTTACATCCCTTTTATTTATTCCTGTTTTCCATTTATACACCTCAATCATATCTCATCTCCCCTAATTCTACGTCTTTCTAGAGAGTGCAGATTCAGGGCCCTCAGTCTATCCTCATAGGGAAGATTTCTGATACATGGGATCAACTTTGTCATCCTCTTTTGTCTGTTTTCCAGAGCATTTATATCTATTCTGTAATACGGTGACCAAAACTGTGCAGCATAATCTAGATAAGATCAATGTCACTGACATGTATGGTATGCAAAGTCATGGAGGATTATCAGGAGAAGAGTGGTGGAGCACCTAGAAAAGAATGAGCTTATCAACGGCTGCCAGCACAGTTTCAGGGACAAGAAATCCTGTGTCACAAACCTACTGGAGTTCAATGACAGGGTGACAGCAGTAAGACAAGAAAGAGAGGGGTGGGTAGATTGCATTTTCTTGGACTGTAAGAAGGCGTTTGACACAGTTCCACACAAGAGATTAGTGCAAAAGCTGGAGGACCAGGCAGGGATAACAGAGAAGGCTCTGCAATGGATCAGGGAATACCTGTCAGGAAGACAGGTATTCCCTGGCATCAGGTCTTAATACGTTGTATACGCCTCATAAAGGGGGTGCTTTAAGGACCATATAAGCTCAAGGAAACAGAGGGAGAGGGAGATTCTGGTGGAGCTCTGTCATGTGTGCAGAGCTCTGGGCACGATATTCTGGCAGAACTGCTGCCTGTGGGCAGAGCTTTTGGAGAAGGCTGCTGGAGAGTCTCTGGGGCAGACTGTTGGAGACACTGGAGAGAGTACTAGCTTGGAGCCGTTCTCGTGCTGTGTAGGTCTTGGGACCTGTGGTTAGAGTGTGACTGAGTTCCTGTAGTGAACTGTCCTCTGAACTATATTGTAAGTTATATTCTGTTTCGTCAGTTTAATTGTAACCCTTGTCTCACTGTTCATGTACATCTCCATTTATCTAAACCCAATAGTGTTCTCCTGTTCCCACATATATTATTGTACAAGGACTTAATAATAAACTGTGTTTGAGTGGAATAGTAATATTAAATATCCCAGTTATTTATTTCTTATTTTTAATATATTATTTTATTTCAAGTACTGAGAGGGTTAGTAGTGTGGTGGTAATGAAATGTGATGGTGTAGTCACCAGTAACCTCACATAACGTCTGTTCCTGTTACTCGACCACCTCTCCTGCGTACTCCCTCCCTTTACTCCCTTATTCCCCAATTATCCTTTCGTTTCTTAACCCCCTATATGACAAACGGAAGTAAGGCACGAGAGAGAGGGGTGGGCAGATTTCATTTTCTTGGACTGCAAGAAGGCCTTTAACACAGTTCCTCACAAGACATTAGTGCAAAAGCTGGAGGACCAGGCACGCATAATAGGAAGGGCACTGCAATTGACCAGGGAATACTTGACAGGGAGGCAACAACGATTCATGGGACGTGACGAGATGTCAGAGTGGGCGCCTGTGACGAGCGGGGTTCCACAGGGGTCAGTCCTACGACCAGTGCTGTTTTTGGTATATGAGAATGACATGATGAAAAAGATAGACCCAAAAGTGTCACTATTTGCAGATGATGTGAAGCTAATGAGGAGAATTTAATCGGATGAGGATCAGGCAGGACTACAAAGAGACCTGGACAGGCTGCAAGCCTGGTCCAGCAACTGGCTCCTCGAAATACAAATACAAAATCATGAAGATCGGGGAAGGGCAAAGAAGACCGCAGACAGAGTATATGCTAGGTGGATAAAGACTGCAAACCTCCCTCAAGAAAAAATATCTTGGGGTGAGTATAATACCGAGCACATCTCCTGAGGCACACATCAACCAGATAACTGCTGTAGCATTTGGGCGCCTGACAAACCTGAGAATAGCATTCCGATACCTTAGCAAGGAATATTTCAAGACTCTGTGCACTGTGTTTGTCAGGCCCATACTGGAGTATGCAGCACCAGTTTGGAGCCCACACCTGGTCAAGCACGTCAAGAAATTAGAGAAAGTGCAAAGGTTTGCAACAAGACTAGTTCCAGAGCTAAGGGAATGCCCTACAAAGAAAGGTTAAGGGAAATCTGCCTGACGACACTGAAGGACAGGAGGGTTAGGGTAGACATGATAACGACATACAAAATACTGCGAGGAATTGACAAGGTGGACAGAGACAGGATTTTCCAGAGATGGAACATAGAATCAAGGGATCACAGTTGGAAGTTGAGGACTCATATGAGTCAAAAAGATGTTAGGAAGTATTTCTTTAGTCAGAGAGTTGTCAGGAAGTGGAATAGTCTGGTAAGTGATGTAGTGGAGGCAGGAACCATACATAGTTTTAAGACGAGGTATGATAAAGTTCATGGACCAGGGAGAGAGAAGACCTAGTAGCGATCAGTTAAGAGGCGGGGCCAGGAGCTATGTATCGACCCCTGCAATAAAAAATGAGTACAAATACGTAATACGTGAGTACACATATAGCCCAGAGATATGAATCGACCCCTGCAATCACAATTAGGTGAGTACACACACACACACACACACACACACACACCCACACACACACACACATAAGACCAGCAATAAAGATCAGAAGTAATGACCAGCAGAATGAACCAGCCGTAATGATTAACGGTAAGAACCAGTATTATTAAGGTCCAGTACGAGCCGCATGATCCAGTGCCAGGAGCATGGTCCACTACTAGCAGCATGGGCCAATACCAGCAGCATGGTCCAGTGCTAGGAGTATAGTCCATTACCAGCAGTATGGACGAATATCAGCAGCATGGTCCAGTGACAGCAGCATGGTCCAGTGACAGCAGCATGGTACAGTGACAGCAGCATGGCCCAGTACCAGCCGAATGGTCTAGTGACAGCAGCATGGTCCAGTAACAGCAGCATGGTCCAGTACCAGCCGCATGATCCAGTAACAGCAGCATGGTCCAGTACCAGCAGCATGATCCAGTGCCAGCAGCATGGACCAGTACCAGCAGCATGGTCCAATACCTGCAGCATGGTTCAGTGACATCAGCATGGTCCAGTGACATCAGCATGGTCCAGTGACATCAGCATGGTCCAGTGCGAGGAGCATGGTCCAGTACCAGCAGTATGGTCAAGTACCAGCAGCATGGTCCAGTGACAGCAGCATGGTCCAGTGACAGCAGCATGGTCCAGTGACAGCAGCATGGTCCAGTGACAGCAGCATGGTTCAGTACCAGCCGCATGGTCTAGTGACAGCAGCATGGTCCAATACCGGCCGCATGGTCCAATAACAACAGCATGGTCCAGTACCAGCAGCATGATCCAGTGCCAGCAGCATGATCCTGTGCCAGCAGCATGATTCAGTGCCAGCAGCATGGTCCAATACCAGCAGCATGGTCCAGTGACATCAACATGGTCCAGTGCGAAAAGCATGGTCCAGTACTAGCAGTATGGTCGAGTACCAGCAGCATGGTACAGTGACAGCAGCATGGTCCAGTACCAGCCGCATGGTCTAGTGACAGCAGCATCGTCCAGTGACAGCAGCGTGGTTCAGTGACAGCAGCATGGTCCAGTACCAGCCGCATGGTCTAGTGACAGCAGCATGGTCCAGTCACAGCAGCATGGTCCAGTACTTACCGCATGGTCCAGTAATAGCAGCATGGTCCAGTACCAGCAGCATGATCCAGTGCCAGCAGCATGGTCCAATACCAGCAGCATGGTTCAGTGACATCAGCATGGTCCAGAGCGAGGAGCATGGTCCGGTGAGAGGAGCATGGTCCAGTACCAGCAGTATGGTCGAGTACCAGCAGCATGGTCAAGTGACAGCAACATAGTTCAGTGACAGCAGCATGTTACAGTGGCAGCAGCATGGTCCAGTACCAGCCGCATGGTCTAGTGACAGCAGCATGGTCCATTGACAACAGCATGGTTCAGTGACAGCCCCATGGTCTAGTGACAGCCCCATGGTCCAGTGACAACAGCAGGGTCCAGTACCAGCAGCATGATCTAATGCCAGCAGAATGGTCTAGTGCCTGCAGCATGGTCCAGTGACAACAGCATGGTCCGGTGACAGAAGCATGGTCCAGTTCCGGCTGCATGGTCTAGTGACAGCAGCATGGTCGAGTGCCAGCAGCATTGTCCAGTGCCAGCAGCATGGTCCAGTACCAGGAGCATGGTTCAGTGACAGCAGCATGGTCCAGTGACAGCAACATGGTCGAGTACCTGCCGCGTGGTCCAGTGACAGCAGCATGGTCGAGTACCAGCAGCATGGTCCAGTACCAGCAGCATGATCTAATGCCAGAAGAATGGTCCAGTACCAGCAGCTTGGTTCAATACCAGCAGCATGGACCAGTACCAGCAGCATGGACCAGTACCAGCAGCAAGGGCCACTTCTAGCAGTGTCAGTGTTACATATGGCTCCACAAGTGTGACTGATCATTAACCACTGGACAACAGTATCACATTAGTAACACAGTAGTAACACATTAGTAACACAGTAGTAACACATTAGTAACACAGTAGTAACACATTAGTACCACAGTAGTAACACATTAGTAACACAGTAGTAACACATTAGTAACACAGTAGTAACACATTAGTAACACAGTAGTAACACAGTAGTAACACAGTAGTAACACATTAGTAACACAGTAGTAACACATTAGTAACACAGTAGTAACACATTAGTAACACAGTAGTAACACATTAATAACACAGTAGTAACACATTAGTAACACAGTAGTAACACATTAGTAACACAGTAGTAACACATTAGTACCACAGTAGTAACACATTAGTAACACAGTAGTAACACATTAGTACCACAGTAGTAACACATTAGTACCACAGTAGTAACACATTAGTAACACAGTAGTAACACATTAGTAACACAGTAGTAACACATTAGTAACACAGTAGTAACACATTAGTAACACAGTAGTAACACATTAGTAACACAGTAGTAACACATTAGTAACACAGTAGTAACACATTAGTAACACAGTAGTAACACATTAGTAACACAGTAGTAACACATTAGTAACACAGTAGTAACACATTAGTAACACAGTAGTAACACATTAGTAACACAGTAGTAACACATTAGTACCACAGTAGTAACACATTAGTAACACAGTAGTAACACATTAGTAACACAGTAGTAACACATTAGTAACACAGTAGTAACACATTAGTAACACAGTAGTAACACATTAGTAACACAGTAGTAACACAGTAGTAACACAGTAGTAACACAGTAGTAACACAGTAGTAACACATTAGTAACACAGTAGTAACACATTAATAACACAGTAGTAACACATTAGTAACACAGTAGTAACCATTTAGAGACTCAGTCATCAATGACGACATTTCAGTGTAAGACAAAAAAATATTTCATATGGAAAACTGAATTGATCACCAAATAAAAAAAATACTGCGACTCTATACACTGACAAAAATGAGAGAGATTTTGTTTGGAATTTTTTTTTTTTCCAAAGCTGAGTTTCGATATCAGAAATGTCTCGTTACACGACATCACTTTTTAAAGTGAGCTGACATCCATAGCTTGCAATGAGCTAGCAGTCATTGCTGACAGTGAGCTGACATCCATAGCTTGCAATGAGCTAGCAGTCATTGCTGACAGTGAGCTGACATCCGTTGCTTACAGGGAGTTAATAACCACTGCTTATTGTAGCCTGACATTTATGACCTTTGACATAAATTGCCTTTAGCATGGATTATTGAATTATGTTTTTTTTCCTTCACAAATTAAATTCTGATCTGTTGAAATAAGGTCAAATTTGACAGTTATGAATTTTATGTAATTATCAAATTTTGGACTAATTCGAATATATCAAAATCTATTTTGTGCCGATTATCATATTAAAGTTTTCTTTTCAAGTGACTAATCTCAGAAAATTTGCAAATATTCCTGGTCCCTCGCGAACTTATGATATTAATCTGTACGATATACAAGTGGTGAACCTGTGTCAGTGGTGAGCAGTGTCTCACTCTACAAGTGAAGAGTGTCATCATGGGCTTGGCATCCCTTGTTTTGAAGGTTCTCATTATCCATCCTGTTATTTTTCTAGCAGATGTGATTGATACAATGTAACTATTGTAGAAGCTTAGATGTCTATACCAACAGCACAACTCGCAGTAACTATCGCTGAGGCATAAAAAGTGGAGAGAAATCTCATCTAAGAAAAGGAATGGATATTTGGTTGTCATTGTGGCTTCACATCCGTTTAACCTCATTGATTAATGTTTAATAGCTTAACCCTTATATAACACTTTATTATTATTATTATAGTTATTTTTGTTATTTTATTTATTCACCAATAACCCGTATATAGGATAAACGTATGACGACGTTTCGGTCCGTTCCTTAGACATCAAACTTACTTTTCGTCAACGGAACACCGTTCGTTGTAATCTCGTTCGTACTTCTCCTGCTATTGATGCTTCTAGAGTTTACTCCATTTCCTGCTCCTTTTGTCCTCTTCAACACTTTGGAGAAGCTGCCGCTCTCTTTCCGACAGAGTTAACGAGCACACAAGAAGTGTCAGACTTGCCAACACCAACAATGCTCTCTTCTGTCATGTTTGAGATCACAGTCATCCTATTGACTGGTCCTCTGCCAAAACTGTCTGCCCTTCTTCTAGCCTTCACAGAAGCCGTCTTGATGAATCATGCCTTATACACATTTTTTTTAATATGACTCTTATTTCTGGCTTTGTCTCTGTAGACGCCTTTCTTTCTCATTACATTGTCAAATGCTCCAAACTTCAGAACACTCGTGACTTGACCGGATCTTTATATCCTCCTCTCCTTACTTTTTTCCTTTCCTTTCGTGGGCAATTTGCTCTCCTGCAGTGTTCCATGGGAGGGAACAAGGGAGAGAGACATATTGTTTTGGTCTATAGAGAAGCTCGTCAGATCGTTAGGTAGGAGATTTGTCACTAACTGACTAAGGATCATTGATGCTGCATCACTGATTTAGTTTATGTGCAGGGCAAGATAAATATACCGACGTTTTTGTCTACTATTATAAAGTTAAATGTATTAAAGGGACAGATAAATTCCAGCAAAACTAAATGTTTAGAATAGTTGTTACATGCCCTTTGCTCACTACACTATTTCAACTATTAATTCTTAGGTGGATTATGAAGTTGGTCTTTTCAGCCTCGAGTGATAACTCGGTAGTCACATTGTAACTAAAGAAATCAAGTATCAGAAAGACAGGTACCGATAAAGACCTCTGGTACATAACCGTAAAGAATACCAGCCCATTGTTGGTGCAATCAATGAAGTAGTAAAGAACCTATAAGAAATAAAGTCTACACGGAGAAGAAAATTTTGTAGATAAATTGTCGAAGTGAGAAAATTCAATAAAAAAACTTTTAATTCATTGTGGTTTGATGGTATAAGATGGGTGGCATCCATGGTTAAAATCTTGAGCAGAAATATAATATAGCTGCAGAAACAACAGTGGCTTCCGTAGGTAACGGAGTCACTATAATTCCTATGCAAAGTCACGAAGTAGGTACGAAGATGTGGTTCATTTCTTTGTATGGTATAAGACGAGATGTTCTCATTTGAATGTGTGTAGCTTATAAAGGGAAGTGAGAGTTCACCAGGAACACTCCAAGTAGTGCAGAAATTAGGTCTATTTTTTAATTTATGTCATATTATATTAGATACGCAATACCATTGGTTGAACTATTTGCTAGTCAAAAATGCCTGCGAAAATGTACTATCCGGAGGGATGCAAGGCACATTGAGTCACTTCAGACAATGGTAAATTCTTAAGGATCACGGTGTGTTGCAGAATACTTTTATTGGAACAACAATTCACTCTCGGTAGAGCTTCATCTAATCTGTATCAATAAAAGCGTGTTCTTGAACACACGTCTTTTCTTCAGCATCGTCGGCAGTATGACTCTTGTATGACTCTTGTATGACTCTTGTATGACTCTTGGATGACTCTTGTATGACTCTTGGATCCAACAGTGAAACGCCCTATGGAGTTGAGGCAAGACAATTTATGAGTCATTACCACTCATCTTGGCCGACTGAGAGAACTAGCTATATGGCCCCATGAAGTGACCGAAGTACACTGGACACCTTTTCTCGGTTAATACCCCAAATAAAGTGTCTATTAAAGTAAATGTGTAATTTCACTATCGCCATCTCCAGAGCAGTCCTGCTGGAGATGACTACTGACTTACCAAGAAATGTTCCTCCATATTGTTTTAAGTTTTGAAGCTAGGAAATAATAGCTTTGATTAATTATAATTTATAAAGATACTAAGTTAGAAACAGGTTCGGCCTAACTTAAACTGTTGAAAATCCAGAAATACAATATCCAGATCCCCTGGAATGATAATTTCTTTATTTTGAAAAACTGGTAGTAACATTAAGAACACGCTTATTCTAAAATTCTTCATCTTCAAAGAATGGATTTAGAAGTGTTAAGTAGAGTTATCACTGAAGCACAAAACTGGACCAGTAACAGACCTGCGACATATAATGATAATTACTTTAATAATTTAAAAGTGCTGACACTGTCTCATTTACTTAGTAGCCGAGGTCTGGAGCCTCCATCTCTCATTTTAAAAGTTTAGAATTGGATGAGAAAGATATCAGTGAATGTGTTCATTTGGGACATAAATTTAAGCAACTGAACAACGTGACAGATTGATTTACAAGGTTTAGATTTAGTTATGTGAACAGTGATATATTTTATTAACTACCTTAAACAGAAGACTTGTAACCTAGTGTGTTGAAATAACATGTGACAAGACTAAGAACAACTGATATACCAAGTACTGTTAAAAGTAGTTGATGGCGGTGGATACAAGGCGCACTCTGCAGTGATAATGAAGACACAGGTACAGAGCAGCCTCTCGTTGTGAATACTTCTGCCTCTCGTTGTGAATACTTCTGCCTCTCGTTGTGAATACTTCTGCCTCTCGTTGTGAATACTTCTGCCTCTCGTTGTGAATACTTCTGCCTCTCGTTGTGAATACTTCTGCCTCTCGTTGTGAATACTTCTGCCTCTCGTTGTGAATACTTCTGCCTCTCGTTGTGAATACTTCTGCCTCTCGTTGTGAATACTTCTGCCTCTACGTAGTTTTTTAACACTGATTTGATTAAGCCCTAGATTGTGTAGGTGACAGTTTGCAAGACATTTTCGTTTAAAATATTGTGACGTGTGATTTTTAGTGACTGATAATGGTCTAGAATGACCGGCTTAAGTTTTTTCTCTAAGTGAGCGTTTTTTATGAATTGTTCCAGCCAAGCTATTCTTAATTTTATTCTGTCTTTAGTCTTGATTTCTTCTATTATTATTATTTCTCAGAAACAAAGATGAATAATTAAATTATCGCCTTACGGGGACAACATACCAATTATTAGGAAATTTTCTTAAGAATTTCAAGTCTCTTAGTGATCTTTGAAGTTAAAGCTCTTTGGTTTTATATGGGTGTTGATCGACAGCTCCTGGGCCTCTTTAGGACACTTGATGATTTCTTAGCATTACTTCATAAGGTTCGACTAAAATTTTCATCGGTGAGTTTCAACTCTTGGCTTCTTGAGAGTTACAGCTCCTGGGCCTCTATGGGGCTATTGAGGATTTATGTCAAATGTTTCATCGACTTAAACACAAATTTTATTTGCGTTTGCTGAGGATGAGTTCCAGTTTCTGGGCCAATTGAAAATGTTCATCAGCAACACCAGTGCCTCTCCAGGGGTTTGGTGTGCAGCTTCTGCGTCTTTTGAGCGTAATAAGATGCAACCTCAAAGCTTCTTGAGCGTTAAGATGAAGCTTCTTGGCCTTATGAAAGAAATTAGCAATAGCTTCTGAAAGGAATTGAACTCTAGCTCCAGAGCCTATTTTGGGGGAATTGAGTTATAACTTTTAAGTATCTTGATGAAGTTAAGACGTTGCATCTTTGTAACTATGTTGAACTTTGAATACTTTAGACTACTTGCAAAAATCACTTAGAAATATAGATACTTCCAGCCTACTGGAGATTGAGCTAAACGAATCTCAGAGTCGGACTTCAGCAGTGCCATGTGCCACGCTGGATGTTTATTTACAAGCACTGAGTGCCAACAACTATTACAACTGTTGATAATAGAGAATATAACAAGTGATGCCAGGTGGTATATACTGTGGGAGTTTTTATCCTCAAAAGGGAAATCCGAGTTTCGTAATTCTAAAGTTATTATATTCCGTTAATTAAATGTTTTGATGATATTGCCTGATAAAGTTCACCAATTTTTTTGCACTTTTGATTCATAACTATATATTTTCCTACAGGCCAGTAGCAATTACTGGCCTCTAGCACCTAGCCGTAAACAAAGTCAGCAATATAGAGAGGCAAGGTAAACACAGCAGAGGTAGATTTATTTACCCATACATTCCTTCACTACTTATTTATATTTACAATGTTAAGATACTAAGTTAGCTCTATAATAATGAGACACCGAACGCCACTAAGAGCAACGAGTGTTTTCAACCCGTTACTGAGTGTCTGCCTCCCAGCCAGGCACAGTGTCTGCCTCCCAGCCAGGCACAGTGTCTGCCTCCCAGCCAGGCACAGTGTCTGCCTCCCAGCCAGGCACAGTGTCTGCCTCCCAGCCAGGCACAGTGTCTGCCTCCCAGCCAGGCACAGTGTCTGCCTCCCAGCCAGGCACAGTGCCTCCCAGCCAGGCAGAGTGTCTGCCTCCCAGCCAGGCAGAGTGTCTGCCTCCCAGCCAGGCACAGTGCCTCCTAGCCAGGCACAGTGCCTCCCAGCCAGGCACAGTGTGTGCCTCCCAGCCAGGCACAGTGTCTGCCTCCCAGGAAGGCACAGTGTCTGCCTCCCAGCCAGGCACAGTGTCTGCCTCCCAGCCAGGCACAGTGCCTCCCAGCCAGGCAGAGTGTCTGCCTCCCAGCCAGGCAGAGTGTCTGCCTCCCAGCCAGGCAGAGTGTCTGCCTCCCAGCCAGGCACAGTGCCTCCTAGCCAGGCACAGTGCCTCCCAGCCAGGCACAGTGTCTGCCTCCCAGCCAGGCAGAGTGTCTGCCTCCCAGCCAGGCACAGTGCCTCCCAGCCAGGCAGAGGTGTGATGTCACCTAGGCTTGGGAAGCTGCTCTCAACTGATTTTACGGTTGAATTGGACAATAAATACAGTAATGGGGCCCCAGAACTGCTACACTCTGAATTGGCAGTTCACTGGTCGGTAGGACATGCCAGTGGTTGTGTGACGAATGTCCAATATAGTTTAACATACTGGGCGCACGACACAATGATTATATATTCTATATGATAACTCATAAAGGAATGCTATTTATATCCACGTGGGAATTCCTGGATTTCCACAATCGCAGGATGATTGTCAAGAGAGGATCCAGCTATTTTAGAATATATTACCTCCTATAGCTTCATTACAGTCTAATTTAATTTAGGAAGTTAGAAAAGTAAAACAACCTGAAAATTGATTACACAGGAATAAAACAATTAAGCAATGTATCACTAATTGTAATTCCCCGGGTGCATGGAACAGCGCGTGAAAAACATGAAAAACGTCAATTTAACAATAACTTGTGATTAAATCTTTGTGTATGGCTACATTTTGAGGCGAGTAAACAAAACAACAACAAAAGCAAGAACGATAACTTTGTGCATAAACTGTATATTCTCCAAGGGCGTAGTAGCACATCACATCAACAGATGGCTCTTTAAAGTACCAACACGGGAGACATAATCTCGCAGGATTGTGATATTGCAGTTGTTATTGTTGGTGTTTTGACTCCACTATGTGTCAGATTGAGGGATGCTGTGGACGATAAACTTGCTACACTACTGAATGAGAATGAGCATACACACACACACACACACACACACACACACACACACACACACATGGTGGCTAGAGCTCTTGCTTCACGCACGGAGGGCCCGGGTTCAATTCCCGGCGGGGCCGAAACATTTCGAAGTGTTTCGTACACACACACACATATATACAACAGGCCTAGTGTCTAATCGACATGTGCCTAAGACAAAATGGTAACTAACACACACACGCACACACACTTCCTGCAGGAGGTTCAGTGGGAAACAGAATTGGTAGGAAAGTCAGTAAACGAAATGATGAACTACGTAGCAACAAAATGCAAGGAGGCAGAGGAAAGGTTTGTTTGCAAGGGCAACAGAAATAATAGGAAGACCAGAACGAGCCCTTGGTTTACCCGAAGGTGTAGTGAGGCAAAAACTAAGTGCGCAAGAGAATAGAAAAAGTACAGAAGACAAAGGACCCAGGACAATAAAGAGATTAGTCGAAGAGCCAGAAACGAATATGCACAGATAAGGAAGGGAGGCTCAGCGACAGTACGAAAACAACATAGCATCGAAAGTCAAGTCCGACCCGAAGCTGTTGTATAGCCACATCAGGAGGAAGACTACAGTCAAAGACCAGATAATCAGGCTGAGGAAAAGAAGGTGGGAAGCTAACAAGAAATACCCATGAAGTATGTAAGGAGCTCAACACGAGATTTAAGGAAGTATTTACAGTGCAGACAGAAAGAACTCTGGGAAGACAGAACAGAGGGGTACATCAACAAGGGATATACCAACAAGTGTTGGATGAAATACACACAACCGAGGAGGAGGTGAAGAAGCTGCTATGTGACCTCAATACCTTAAAGGCAGTGGGACCGGACATCTCTCCATGGGTCCTCAGAAAATGAGCTGAGACGTTGTGTGACACTAACCAAAATTTTCAACACATCCATTGAAACTGGGCAACTACCTGAGGTATGCAAGACGACAAATGTAGTCCCCAGTTTAAAGAAAGAAGACAGAAACGAGGCACTAAACTATAGACCAGTGTCACTGATGTGTATAGTATGAAAAGTCATGTAGAAGATCATCAGGAGAGTGGTGGAGCACCTAGAAAGGAACAAGCTTATAAACGACAACGAACACGGATTCATGGAAGGCAAATCCTGTGCCACAAACCTACTGGAGTTTTATGACAAGGTAACGGAAGTAAGACACGAGAGAGAGGGTTGAGAAGATTACATTTTTTTGGAATGCAAGAAGGCCTTCGACATAGTTCCTCACAAGCGATTAATGCAAAAGCTGGAGGATCAAGCACGTATAACAGGAAGAGCAATGCAATGGATCAGAGAATACCTGTCAGGGAGGCAACAACGAGTCATGGTACGTGATGATGTATCATAGTGGGCGCCTGTGACGAGCGGGGTTCCACAGGGGTCAGTCCTAGCACCAGTGCTATTTTTGGTATATGTGAATGACATGATGGTAGGGTTAGACTCAGAAGTGTCCCTGCTCGCAGATGATGTGAAGTTAATGAGAGGAATTTAATCAGATGAGGATATGGCAGGACTGCAAAGAGACCTGGACAGGCTGGATGCGTGGTCCAGCAACTGGCTCCTCGAATTTAACCCCGCCAAATGCAAAGTCATGAAGATCGGAGAAGGGCAAAGAAGACCGCAGACAGAGTATTGGCTAGGTGGCCAAAGACTGCAAACCTCACTCAAGGAAAAAGATCTTGGGGTGAGTATAATACCGAGCACGTCTGTGGCACACATTAATCAGATAACTGCTGCAGCATATGGGCGCCTGGCAAACCTGAGAATGAGCGTTCCGATACCTCAGTAAGGAATCGTTCAAGACTCTGTACACCTTGTACGTCAGGCCCAAACTGGAGTATGCAGCACCAGTTTGGAACCCATATCTGGTCAAGCACGTCAAGAAATTAGAGAAAGTGCAAAGGTTTGCAAGAAGGCTAGTTTCAGAGCTAAGGGAAATGTCATACGATAAAAGGCTAAGGGAAATCGGCCTGACGACACAGGAGGACAGGAGGGTTAGGGGAGACATGATAACGACATACAAAATATTGAGAGGAATAAATAAAGTGGACAGAGACACAATTTTCCAGAGATGGGACACAGAAACAAGGGTTCACAATTGGAAGTTGGAAACTCAGATGAGTCAAAGAGATGTTAGGAAGTATTTATTTAGTCATAGAGTTTGTAGGAAGTGGAATAGCCTGGCAAGTGATGTAGTGGAGGCAGGAACCATACATAGTTTTAAGACGAGGTATGATAAAGTTCATGGACCAGGGAGAGAGAAGACCTAGTAGCGATCATTGAAGAGGCGGGGCCAGGAGCTATGTATCGACACCTGCAATCACAAATAGGTGAGTACACACACACACACACACACACAGTCACACACACACACACACACACACACACACACACACACACACACTGACCCGTAGGGTCAGTGCAAACTAGGTTTCTGTGCAAATAAGTGTTTTGAGGCTACACCAGGGTACTGCAGGGGTTATCAAGTGTGTCAGGGTAGTGAACAACCCTTGAAGTGATTTACGAGTTGCCCTGAGCCACATAAGTGTGGGGAGAGCCATAATTTTATAAGTGATCTAGAAATAAATATTTGGAGGCGGGATCAGTGGGCCTAGTGTGCTCCAGGCGACGTTGCCACGTGTGTCACCCTAGATAATAAAGTGAAATTAATATGTGACAAGCGAAAGAAATTCAGTGAATAGGTTATATTATATATCGACAAGAAACGAAAGTGGATATACGCCAGAACATCACATCGAGTTGGACAATCTACAGGATACTACACGCTGGACAGCTGCATCGCATCGCAAGTATTCACCTATGCGTGGTTTTCGGGGTGTCGGGAGTAAGATCCAATTACCTAACCGCTAAGCTGTTTGTGAACGGTCAACTCTCATAGTAAGATAAGGAATAGGATATCAAGTACTCGGTAACAAATAGCAATTGGCAATTTCTAGTAGAAAAGGCCGAGCAGACAGGTGAATCATAGAATACATTAACTGGTAGATCAGGGGTGTCAGGTCAGGCCAGGTAGAGGAGCACTGAAGACCACGTGTTACTCGCAGACCTCACATACCACTCATACACCATAACACAATTTCACCACTACCTTTCACACAATAAATCCACACACATATAGTTCACACACACACACACACACACACACACACACACACACACACACATTAACTGGTAGGTCAGGTGTGTCAGGTCAGGCCAAGTAGAGAAGCACTGCAGACAACGTGTCACTCGCAAACTCCACATACACACCCATACACCATAACACACAATTTCACCACTACTATTCACACATACATACACACACAAACATACATACACACACACACATACATACACACACACAAAACTAACATACACACACACACAAAAAAAGAAAACTAACACACACACACAAAAACTAACACACACAAAACTAACACACACACATAACTAACGTGCACACACACACACACAAAACTAACACACACACACACATACACATACACACAAAACTAACACACACACACAGGCCCACACACACTCTTTCCCCTGCTCCCTCCACCCACCTCTCCCCACTCCCTTCCCTGAACCCCTCTCTCACCCACCTCCTCCCCTCTCTCACCCACCTCCTCCCCCTCTCTCACCCACCTCCTCCCCCTCTCTCACCCACCTCCTCCCCCTCTCTCACCCACCTCCTCCCCCTCTCTCACCCACCTCCTCCCCCTCTCTCATCCACCTCCTCCCCCTCTCTCACATACCTCCTCCCCCTCTCTCACCCACCTCCTCCCCCTCTCCCTCTCCCATTCTCTCTCCACCTCTGCTTCTCCCTCCTTCACTCTCTCCTCATAATCCCCCCTATTTCCCCCTCCCCACCTCTCTTCCATTTCCCCACTGTCTTCAGTTTCTCCTCTCCCTCCCTCCACCCCCCACACAAACACTCAGGCAATCACACCACAAAACAACCACACAGAAATACATAGTTTTCCACTCTGTGGCATCTTAAAAATAAAAAAATAAAAAATGGGGTCCCAGAGAGCAGGACGGAAAACTAGGGGACTGGAGGATGAGTCTGCAAAGGAAGATTGGGCAGCAGAGCTCATGAAAAGGGAACATGAGTGGGGAAGGAAGCTAGAGGAGCTTAGCATGAAAATGGAGGAGAGGATAGCTGCAGAAAGTAAGATAATGGAGGAGAGGATAGCTGCAGAAAGCAGGAAGTGGGAAAAGCAAGTCACAACAGCAGAGGCTAAGATACAGAGATTAGAAGAAGAACTGAAAAATTTGAAACAGCCTAAAGAACTAAAAGCAATGTGGACATGGTATCAGAAACTGCTACCTCAGTCGCAAAGAAGAGGACTGTAGAGAACGGAGTAAAACTGAATGCAGAGGCTATATCAGACCATCGTGGAGCCCGAGAGAAAAAGAGGATCACATCAGGAACAATCGAGGAGTGTAGTAAAGGGAGAGCTAAGCTATACGTAGAAGCCCTAACAGACCACAGCAGTGCACAGGGAAAGTTAAGAAGGGAAAGCGACAGGCCACTGGGCAAAGGGATAACAGACAGTGAAGAGATTGAAGAAAGGAAAGCTTCAATGGAGGCAACTAAATCGAATCAGGGTTACACAGGGATAGGCAGTGGGAGAATGAAGAGAGAGATCAGTCTTTGTTTATGGGCTCCAGGAAGCTGAAGGGAAAACTTATGAAGCAAGAAGACAAGGGGAGAAAAATGCGATTGAAAACATCATGAAAGCAATAGGAGAAGATGACATGACCCAGCTGGCAAATTTTCTGAGAATAGGGGATTTGCAAGAGGAAGAATCCGGCCAGTCAAAGTAATTTTCAAAGCAGAATTGACTCGAAACAGGATCCTGCAGGAGAAAGCAAGACTAAGGGATATGTCAGAGTACCGGAGGGTGTATCTCGACCGCGACAGAACACGGGAAGAAAGACAGAAACTGAAAGAGAGGGTACAGAGACAAAAGGAGGAAAGAGAGATGGACAGGAGAACCCAGACTCAGGAGGAAGCTCTAATACAACCACCTTCAGATGTTCCCCAACCTGGACAACCCCAATGCAACCAAACAACCTAACCCAAAACACACATGCCATACCCAATGATTCCACCCACCTCATTACAAACTCCACCTTCACACCAACCACCCATAGTTCCCCATCAGATCTCCCACTTTCCCAACCCCAACATACCCCCCAGACTACGGTTTTAGAAAAGAAGTTAAAGGTTTGGTATACAAATGCAGATGGTATAACAAATAAATGTGAGGAGTGGCATGAAAGAATAAAGGAGACATCCCCAGACATAATAGCACTCACAGAAACGAAACTCACCAGGATGATAACAGATGCAATCTTCCCACCCGGATATCAAATCCTCAGGAAAGATAGAGGGAGCAGAGGGAGGAGGAGTTGCACTGCTCATTAAGAACAGGTGGGGATTTGAGGAAGTGGAAGGAATGGATGGAATGGGTGAAAGGGACTACATAGTAGGAACAATTCAGTCTGAGGGCCATAAGGTGGTAATTGCTGTAATGTACAACCCGCCACAGAACTGCAGGAGGCCAAGAGAAGAATACGACGAGAGCAACAGAGCAATGGTAGACACACTAGCCGAGGTAGCCAGAAGAGCCCACATGGGGAGAGCAAAGTTACTAGTTATGAGTGATTTCAATCACAAAGAGATTGATTGGGAAAACCTAGAGCCCCATGGAGGTCGTGAATCATGGAGAGCCAAGATGATGGATGTGGTACTGGAAAACCTCATGCATCAACATGTTAGAGACACTACCAGAGAGAGAGGTGGGGATGATCCAGCAAGACTGGACCTAGTATTCACATTGAGTAGTTCGGACATCGAGGATATCACGTATGAAAGGCCCCTTGGAGCTAGTGATCATTTGGTTCTGTGTTTTGATTATATAGTTGAGCTACAAGTGGAGAGAGGAGCAGGAATAGGAAGGGAGAAACGAAACTACAAAAGGGGGGACTACACAGGCATGAGGAACTTCCTACAAGACGTTCAGTGGGAGAGAGAATTGGCAGGAAAACCAGTAAAAGAAATGATGGAATATGTGACAACCAAATGCAAAGAGGCAGAGGAGAGGTTTGTCCCCAAGGAAACAGAAGTAATGGGAAGACCAGAACGAGTCCTTGGTTCACCCAGAGGTGTAGGGAGGCAAAAAGTAAGTGTAATAGAGAATGGAAAAAGTACAGAAGACAAAGGACCCAGGAAAATAAAGAGATTAGCCGAAGAGCCAGAAACGAATATGCACAGGTAAGAAGGGAGGCTCAGCGACAATATGAAAATGATATAGCATCAAAAGTCAAGTCAGACCCGAAGCTGTTGTATAGCCACATCAGGAGGAAAACAAAAGTCAAGGACCAGGTAATCAGGCTGAGAAAGGAAGGTGGGGAGTTCACAATAAACGACCAAGAGGTATGTGAGGAGCTCAACATGAGATTTAAAGAAGTATTTACACAGGAGACAGGTAGGACTCCAGGAATTCAGAATAGGGAGGTATACCAACAAGTGCTGGATGAAATACACACAACCGAGGAGGAGGTGAAGAAGCTGCTATGTGAACTCGATACCTCAAAAGCGGTGGGACCGGACAACATTTCTCCGTGGGTCCTTAGAGAGGGAGCAGAGATGTTGTGTGTGCCACTAACACAAATCTTCAACACATCCATTGAAACTGGGCAACTACCTGAGGCGTGGAAGATGGCAAATGTAGTCCCAATTTTTAAGAAAGGAGACAGACACGAGGCATTAAACTACAGACCTGTGTCACTGACGTGTATAGTATGCAAAGTCATGGAGAAGATCATCAGGAGGAGAGTGGTGGAGCACCTAGAAAGACACAGGCTTATAAACGATAACCAGCACGGTTTCAGGGAAGGAAAATCCTGTGTCACAAACCTACTGGAGTTTTATGACAAGGTAACAGAAGTAAGACACGAGAGAGAGGGTGGATAGACTGCATTTTTTGGACTGCAAGAAGGCGTTCGACACAGTTCCTCACAAGAGGTTAATGCAAAAGCTAGAGGATCAGGCACACGTAACAGGAAAAGCACTGCAATGGATCAGAGAATATCTGACAGGGAGGCAACAACGAGTCATGGTACGTGACGAGATGTCAGAGTGGGCACCTGTGACGAGTGGAGTTCCACAAGGGTCAGTCCTAGGACCTGTACTGTTTTTGGTATATGTGAATGACATAACGGAAGGGATAGACTCAGAAGTGTCCCTGTTTGCAGATGATGTGAAGTTAATGAGAAGAATCAAATCAGTCGAGGATCAGGCAGGACTACAAAGAGACCTGGACAGGCTGCAAGCCTGGTCCAGTAACTGGCTCCTTGAATTTAACCCTGCCAAATGTAAAATCATGAATATCGGGGAAGGGCAAAGAAGACCGCAGACAGAGTATAGTCTAGGTGGCCAAAGACTGCAAACCTCACTCAAAGAAAAGATCTTGGGGTGAGTATAATACCGAGCACATCTCCTGAGGCACACATCAATCAGATAACTGCTGCAGCATACGGGCGGCTGGCAAACCTAAGAATAGCGTTCCAATACCTCACTAAGGAATCATTCAAGACCCTGTATACCATATACGTCAGGCCCATACTGGAGTATGCAGCACCAGTTTGGAACCCACACCTGGTCAAGCACGTCAAGAAATTAGAGAAAGTGCAAAGGTTTGCAACAAGACTAGTCCCAGAGCTAAGGGGATTGTCCTACGAAGAAAGGTTAAGGGAAATCGGCCTGACGACACTAGAGGACAGGAGGGTTAGGGAGACATGATAACGACATATAAAATACTGCGAGGAATAGATAAGGTGGACAGAGACAAGATGTTCCAGAGAGGGGACACAGAAACAAGGGGTCACAATTGGAAGTTGAAGACTCCTATGAGTCAAAGGGATGTTAGGAAGTATTTCTTCAGTCATAGAGTTGTCAGGAAGTGGAATAGCTTAGAAAGCGACATAGTGGAGGCAGGAACCATACATAGTTTTAAGACTAGGTTTGATAAAGCTCATGGAGCAGGGAGAGAGAGGACCTAGTAGCAATCAGTGAAGAGGCGGGGCCAGGAGCTATGACTCGACCCCTGAAACCACAAATAGGTGAGTACAAATAGGTGAGTACACACACACACACACAAACAACAACAACAAATTATCTAAGGAAATAAAATATAAATCAGCTCAAAATTAAAAAGTTTTTGGTGACTGCTGCAACCTGGCCTGAACGACTCTTCGTTAATTAACATCTGTAATGTAATATTATGTTGTAATGTATTGTGAATAACATCCTGATATTGGTTGCATGGCAACAGTTTCTAACCTTTTGTCAACTTTTTTAAATGATTTAATTTTAACCATTAATTTCCTAATAGAATTATTGTATATGTTATAAATTACTGTCGCCTCAATGACATAAGTAGACAATAATATAGAATAGTGATACGAAAACAATATCAACAGTTTTCTAAGCAAAATTAACCAAAATTATTTTATCTCACCCAGTTATGACAACTCATTTACTATAGCATGAAACAACTAATCTCAGCAAGGTGAACTAGCACATTCACTTGGAAAACGGTAGACGAGAAAGGTATAGTTCAAATAAATCAAAGATAACATATTCAATTAGAAAAAGACAAATCAACATTACGACATCTGGAGAACCTTTTAAAATAACAGTCAAATAACTCTGAAACCCCTTGAACCCTTCAATAATTTCATGAACATTGTAACCTTCAACGAATGTATGTTAACATATAGTGAGACGTTCACGAAGGATCTTAATGACTTTACCATCACGCACCTTTGCCAAGATCCAGCAAGACTACAACACCACCTTCCCTGCAGCTGAGTTAAGATCTAGCAAGACCACACCAGTAAAACCACACCACTACCTACCCTGCAGCTTGGTCAAGACCCAGCAAGACCACACCACTACCTACCCTGCAGCTTGGTCAAGACCCAGCAAGACCACACCACTACCTTCCCTGCAGCTTGGTCAAGGCCCAGCAAGACCACACCAGTAAAACCACACCACTACCTACCCTGCAGCTGAGTTATAACCTAGCAAAACCATACCAGTAAAACCATACCACTACCTACCCAGCAGCTGAGTTAAGATCTAGCAAGACCACACCACTACCTACCCTGCAGCTGAGTTATAACCTAGCAAAACCATACCAGTAAAACCATACCACTACCTACCCAGCAGCTGAGTTAAGATCTAGCAAGACCACACCACTACCTACCCTGCAGCTGAGTTATAACCTAGCAAAACCATACCAGTAAAACCATACCACTACCTACCCAGCAGCTGAGTTAAGATCTAGCAAGACCACACCACTACCTACCCTGAAGCTGAGTTAAGATCTAGCAAGACCACACCACTACCTACCCTGCAGCTGAGTCAAGACCCAGCAAGACCACACCACTATCTTCCCTGCAGCTGGGTCAAGACCCAGCAAGACCACACCACTATCTTCCCTGCAGCTGGGTCAAGACCCAGCAAGACCACACCACTACCTACCCTGGCACTATCTCTCCCTTGAACTCTCCTTTGATCGTAAGTTCTTCTCTTACTTTATTCCAACTTCTAATACAGACATCAACATGGTCTTAACCATTTTTGCTATGTTTTTCTATGTGGTCAATTAATAATAATAATAATAATAATAATATTATTATTATTATTATTATTATTATTATTATTATTATTATTATTATTATTATTATTATTATTATTATTATTATTATTATTATTATTATTATTATTATTATTATTATTATTATCCCACTGAAGAGATGAGTAACACATCTTTACCTTCATTATCATGTTATTTTTGAGCAATATAACGATCAAAACTGAACTGTTTCTATGAAGAACGGTCCAGCAAGAACGGTCCAGGAAGGAGGGTCCAGGAAGGAGGGTCCAGGAAGGACCGAACATTGTCTGTTATCTTTGATTTTGAACTTGTGATTTGTTGCAGGAGGGTGATTGTGATTTTTATTTTTCATATAATAAAGCTCTTTTTCCCAAGAAACATTAGTAAAATTCCGGAAAAAATGAAAAAGTAACCAGTATAAAGATTCTTGAACAGGAGATGTCTGAAACTCACTTCTTTATAATTATAATATTTATAATACAAAGCAGAGAGGTGGTGGCCAGACTGTGGGAGGGAGAGGTGGTGGCCAGACTGTGGGAGGGAGAGGTGGTGGCCAGACTGTGGGAGGGAGAGGTGGTGGCCAGACTGTGGGAGGGAGAGTCGGGGTCTTAAGTACTCACCTCCAGCCTTCAAATGTTGTCACTGTGTCTCTTTTATATTATTCTTTATGTTTTTCAATGTTATATATTTTAAATTTAAAAATTAATATGCTAAATAGAATACATAATAATATACTATATTCATTATTATAAGTCAACTATTTTAGCATTAATAACACAATTTTTGTTCCTGGCAAGTAAGTGTTATTTTCAAACTTATTTTATTGCAAAACAATAGAAAATGCCCATTATTCCTTTTAAACTTTGTTTTTGTGACTTACGGGATGAATTTTTGACAAAAAACGGCTAAATTTCAATAGTTTTTGCTAGTTTTGGATGCAAAACAAAAACATAAAATATATAAAATTTACATATATGAAATAAAATTTACACAAATTTTATTTTAAAATATAAAATAAAATTTAGACAAATTTTATTTTAAAATTTCTGAAACATATTTACAAAATTAAAAATGAGCAATCTTTCTAGATCTGTGAGCATGCAACAGCATGCATGTTTTCATTATAAGGTCCCCGATATCTGCGTTCAAAGTCCATTATATCTTGGTGGAAGCACTGCCCTTACTCCTCTGAGTATGCTCCCATATTCTCCTTGAAATTGTCAAGATGAGCATCAAGGATATGGACTTTAAGGGACATCCTACAGCTCATCTGACCATAGCTTTTTACCAAGGTCTCACTCAATAAGTTCCACATAATTATCAGCCTTGTTGATGCCCAGAAAGCCTTGTACTACAGGAACAAAACTCTCCCAGGCTTCCTTTTCCTTTTCTGTGAGCTTCTTTGGAAATTCTGAGCACTCCATGATTTTCCTCACTTGTGGTCCAGTGAAGATGGCAGCCTTCACCTTTGCCTCTGATAGCTTGGGAAAGAAGTCTTGAAGTTACTTGAAGGCTGCAGACTCTTTGTCAATAGCTGTAACAAACTGTTTCATTAGCCCTAGTCTGATGTGTAATAGAGAGAACAGAACCTTCTGAGGATCAACCAATGGTTTATGTTTGATATTTCGTCTTCCTACTGAGAACTCAGTCCTTTGAGGCCAGTGCTTCCTCTGGTAATGTGCTCCTCTGTCTCTACTATCCTAATGACAAAGATAACTGAGAAACTTGGTAAAACCTCCTTGGAGTCCCATCAAAAATGCCACCATTTTGAAGTCTCCAATAACCTCCCAGCCATACTTATCATAGTTCAAACATTCCAGTTTAAGTTTGACACTTGTAGTCCTCCTTAAGATGCACTGAATGAGCCAAGGGAAGAGATGGATACTTGTTCCCATTGTGCAGAAGTACAGCTTTTAGGTTTCTGGAGAATTGCTGGTGAATTGCATGCAGTTCCAATTGCATCAAACATGTCTGATACATCATTACAGTAGCGCAACCAGTCTTCATTAGTGAAGAAGCTTGAGAGATGTTGGTAAAGTTTTCTTTGGCTTGTCACTTGCACACTTTCATCCACTAAGTCCCATTCCTTGAGCCTTGAAATCATAAGCTCATCATTTGACTTTCTCAAACCAAGATCTCTGATAAGGTCATTGAGGTCTGTTTGGTTTAGGTACTAAGGATTCCTTCCAACAGTCTTGTTCTTCCATAGTCTTGTTCACTGTGCTCTTCCTTTTTCTGATTTGCTGCTTTTTCTTCTGACGGTTGACTTCTTTTTAGAGGTGTAGGTACTGGAAGATCAGCACTGTGTGGTACTGGTGCAATAGAAGAGTGAAGGTCTGGATAAGAAATAGCAGGTGCATTTTTCCCAGTTCGGTGTTTGGCAGGATCCATCAGGTAGAAGTAGCAGTTGGTTGGGTGATCAGTGAGTTCACGCCATATTCTAGGAACAGCAAACTTCATGGCTCTTTTTCTCCTGTAAAAGAGCAAAAGAATTAGTTTCTGTTACATACATTTCATTTAAAAAATATTCCAATTCAAGATTTTACCCTTCATATAACTAATGACTTTCTTACCTTCCAATGTTGTCTTACAATGTTCACAAGCAACATGAGGTGCCCAGGTCTTGTCTTACAATGTTCACAAGCAACATGAGGTGCCCAGGTCTTGTCTTACAATGTTCACAAGCAACATGAGGTGCCCAGGTCTTGTCTTACAATGTTCACAAGCAACATGAGGTGCCCAGGTCTTGTCTTACAATGTTCACAACCAACATGAGGTGCCCAGGTCTTGTCTTGGTCCACAACTGGTATGCCAAAATATGCTTTGTAAGCTTCACACATTTTTTTAGATGCTGTTACAGAGAACTTCTTTGCTCTTGTCTTAATGAATTGACCACATATGTAGCAGAATGCATCTGGAGAATGATTGCAGCCTCTTGATGCCATTACACTTCTTCTGATGTGTCTTCTCAGGCAGCCAGAGCTGAACTGAATGCTGCTTTGTGAGCCTCTGTTTTTATATTTGCCAAGCAAAACCATAGAACATAATAGTTTTACATCAGTCTTTCTTGGAAGTGTTCCAGAAGTGTCCTGACCACAAAAGCAAAGTTCTGGGATCAAAATTGTTTTTTTTTTAAATTTGTTTACTTATAAAGACTTGGGAAGTGATGCTTATTTCCCAGGAACACGACAAAAGTGAAATTTTGTTACTTAGTGTTATTTTTGTCACTAGATCACCTCTCCCGAACTGGTATTTTTTTTTTTTTTTTTTTTTTTTTGTGTGTGTGTTTGTGATAGTCAATATTTTTTTCTGTCATTTAAGACATCTCTTAATACTGTAAAAATGTTTTTGATAGGATACATAATTATGCTTTCGATTCTGTTGGAACGCTGTCCTTAATATAAAAGTTTCTGTTGAACGTATGACTTCCACTGCTGGAAGAATACTCTTAAAACGGCCGTTCCTTCTGAACCCATATTATTATAATCATAACTAAGCGCTAAATCCAAATGGGTCAACCAGTTCTGAACCCATAGTGACTTCAGTTACGTCTGTTTAATAAGTTCTGGTTTCTCATTGCATTATTTTTGCCTGCAAACTAAAATATGTTAATCTCATTACTCTATGCAAATGTAACTTCGGAATCACTCTGTATCTGTCACAGATCAACTAAATATATTTTAGATAAGTTTACAATAATTAAATAATAAACAAACACAATGAATTATATATTTTCGTTAGGTTCAGAACTATTTTTGCGAAATTATTGCATACACAAATTTTCGCTGGCCTTATTCGGCAAGAAGAGCGTTGCTATAAAGCCAAAATCGCAAGTTTTACCTATTCGACACGACATATATATATATATATATATATATATATATATATATATATATATATATATATATATATATATATATATATATATATATATATATGTATATGTGGGGGTGAAGAACATTAATTAATAATAGTTAAAAAATACTTTGTTGCAAAGTTTAAGGCATATGGTGCTCTTGTTGCAAATGTATATTACAGCAATATATCACTGCAATATGCAGCAGTACTGGAGACAGTAACAATGAGAAACTAGCCAGCCAGGTGGCAGCAGTGGCTGCCAGCCAGGTGGCAGCAGTGGCTGCCAGCCAGGTGGCAGCAGTGGCTGCCAGCCAGGTGGCAGCAGTGGCTGCCGAAATCTTTTTTGCCAACAGCTGGAGACTATCATGATGGTCGACTTTATTACTCCGAGATTTACTGATTTTTTGGTGTTATTGTGGACAGTGTTACTTGTATTAATATTTAATAAAGGGATATAAGTGAAAATGAGAAAAGTGGGATCCTGGGAGATGTTAAGTGAATGTGTTAGGAATGTTGAGTCATGCAAAATAATTGCTTAGGGTGACATGAATAATCAGTGTGGGAGAGACACTGTTGAGGAAGGTACAGTGGGAAAGTTTGAAGTGCTTGATGTAAATATAATAATGTGGAACCTTTACCTCACCTCAACAACACAGCAAGCATGTCAACATACAAGAACAGTTAAATAATGCAGAAAAACGGTACGGCAACACGCAAGAACAGTAGAGTAACTTAAAATAAATACAGTAACACAGAAGAAAATTACTACTGTAACATGTCTAATGCCAGCTGATTATACCAACCAATGAATATGTCAAAATTGTGATTGATCGAATGATGGAAAAGTAATGAAGAACTGGCTAGAAAAGTACCTCAAAATAACAATAGAACAACACAAAACAGTACAGTAACACAAAAGAACAATACAGTAACGCGTAAGAATAATATTGTAACACACAAGAAGAGTACAATAACATACAGCAGAACAGTACAGCAGTACACAAGTACCATACAAGAATACAATAAAATAAGGGAAGAGTAGAGCAAGATAATAATACATAAAACAGCAGTATTGAAGACATTAAGACAGAGTTGTACTGGCCAGGTTGTAACATCCACACCAGTGATCCCTTTTGTCCAGATGTTGACTCCCAGTGTGTACATCTTATTTTCTATCCCTGGATTTTTTTTGTTCTGTTTGTGAATATTTTCCTCAATATAGTGAAGTTGAGAGAAGTGAAAACATGAAAAATTAAAAAGTGAGAGAGAGATTAATATTTAATAATACATAAGAGTGTTTTCTTGCTATATCCAGTACAAGATTCTCTCAGTTGTTACTTCCTTATATCTTCACATTTATCATTACGGATATCTACAAAATACTATGTAACAGCATTCTACATCCCGATTATTCAGAATTCTATTAAAATATATAATTTAAATACAAACTGGAAATCACATATCACTACACATCATTAATAAACACTGCAAAATCACAGTCATCACTTTAAATCACAAATCATTACTGCAAACCACAAATCATCACCGCAAATCATTGATCATAACTACACATCACAAATCATCACTACCTCTATAGCTTTATTACAAAGTAGGAGGTAATTTATCTCAAATTTTTAATAGTCTGGAGAACCAGCAGGTCCCTCAGACTTACACTGTAATATACTATATAGACAATATATATATATATATATATATATATATATATATATATATATATATATATATATATATATATATATAGACAGATACACTCATCAGGAGAGGTGTGGTCTCATGACGTCGTAGTGAGAAAGTACAGATATGTACACGAGAATGTTTGCACACATGTGAGTGACACAGGGGTTGGATATTAAGTATTGTACGAGTGCTGGGGAAATTGAGTTTATATATATTCTAGAGGCCTGGTCTCAGAGGGGCCTCGGGGGCGTTGACCCCCGAAACCCTCTCCAGGAATACTCTCCAGAGTGGGACGAGAGAATTGTGTGTGTGTGTGTGTGTGTGTGTGTACTCACCTAGTTGTACTCACCTCCTCTCAGTATTTAATATGTCGTTTTCATGTCCCCCCCTTACTCTCCTGTCCTCCAATGTCGTCAGGTCGATTTCCCTTAACTTCTCCTCGTAGAACATACCCCTTAGCTCCGGGACTAGTCGTGTTGCAAACCTTTGCACTTTCTCTAGTTTCTTTATGTGCTTGGCTAGGTGTGGGTTCCAAACTGGTGCTGCGTACTTCAGTATGGGCCTAACGTACACAGTGTACAGGGTTCTGAACGATTCCTTGTTAAGATGTCGAAATGCTGTTCTTAGGTTTGCTAGGCGCCCGTATGCTGCAACAGTTATTTGGTTGATGTGCGCCTCAGGAGATGTGCCTGGTGTTATATTCACCCCAAGATCTTTTTTCTTGGGTGAGGTTTGTAGTCTCTGGCCCCCTAGACTGTACTCCGTCTGCGGTCTTTTTTGCACTTCCCCAATCTTCATGACTTTGCACTTGGTGGGGATGAACGCCAGGAGCCAATTCCTGGACCAGTCCTGCAGCCTGTCCCTTTCAGTGGTGGATCTGACTTAACTCAGTGAAGACGTGTCTTGTGTGCTCTCTGTGAATCTGAAGATGTCCTCTCTTGAGCTACTCTACCAGCAGCTGAAGGAAGAACTGAGGGTAGCTAAGCTTGAGATACAGCGACTGACTGAGGAAAACAAGAGGATTCGTAGTAATCCTCCTGTTGAGAATCCTCAAGCCAAGAAAAGAACCTGGACAGTGGCTAGAACGCATGGGACAAAGTTAAGGATCAAGAGGACGGGTGGAGAGGTAGAAACAACGAAGACCCAGGAGAATGTTGTGGAAACATCGAACCCATTCTCCGTGCTACCCGATGAATGTGAGTCGACTTCTGGGAGCGTCACGATGAACGACACCAAGGAAGGTAAAAACATTATTGTTGTTGGGGACAGCCAGGTTAGGTACATGGATAGGGCTTTCTGTTTGAATGATAGGAGTAGGAGACAGAGGGTTTGCTTTCCTGGGGCTGGGATGGAGGATATTGTTAGCCGTCTGGACGACATCATGAGAGGTAATGGGAGCAATCCTATTATCTGTCTCAGTGCTGGAGGCAACGATGTTGGCAGACGTATGAGTGAGGACCTGACTAGCAGGTTTAGGTCAGCAATAGACATAATTAGGAAGAAGGGTGGGAACCCTGTCATATGTGGTATTTTGCCAAGGAGAGGAGCAATTGGTGTCAATTGCTGGCTGGACAAATACTGTAAGGAAAATTCAGTAACATTCATTGACAACTGGGACCTCTTCTATGGCAGGAATGACATGTATGCCAGGGATGGGGTTCACTTATCCAGGTCTGGGGTGGGGGCACTGGCAACTGCAGTGGAGGGAGCTGTTAGGGCTTTAAACTAGAAATAGTTAGTGGTATGGGTTTTGGGGGGAAAACAGTGAAGTCCCAGTGTAGTAATATTATAAGTTCTAGGAGAACTAGTAATAGGCAGAATAAGGTGGATAGTGGAAAGCTAGTGACACTAGATGACAAGGACAGTAATAGGTATAGTGGAAAAACAAAAATGAGCAGGAAGGGTAAAGAGAAAGGAGGGTTTTTAAATATATATTACACCAATAGTCGTAGTGCTATGAATAAGATGGACGAGTTGAGATTAGTTGCAAGTACGGGTAATATTGATGTTTTTGCAATAACTGAGACATGGTTTAATATGAAAAATCGGGACTTGCCTGCCGAATGTCACATTCAGGGTTTTAAATTGTTCCAAGTAGACAGAAGTATCAGGAAGGGAGGTGGGGTGGCACTCTATGTCCGTGATCATTTAAATTGTTGCATAAAAACGGGTATAAAGTCTGAAATAACACATACAGAGTCTGTCTGGATAGAATTTTCAGAGGGGTGTGAAAAATTGATTTTAGGCGTGATTTACCGTCCTCCAAACTTAGATAGGGAACAAGGGAGACTACTTTGGGAGGAAATTGTTAAGGCCACAAGGCACGATAACGTAGTAATTCTAGGGGACTTTAACTTTAGTCAGATTGATTGGAATTTCTTGACAGGGAATTTAGAATCTAACGACTTTTTAGAAGTAGTTCAGGATTGCTTTTTGAAGCAGTTTGTAACAGAACCTACAAGGGGAAATAACCTACTTGACTTGGTTCTGGCAAGCAAGGAAACCCTTGTTAATAATTTAGAAATTACAGAGGAACTAACTCGGCTCAAGCGACCACAAGTCAATTACCTTTAGCATTGAATGGATGTATGATAGTAGGGATAATTCAGTAACGGTCCCAGATTTTCGCTTAGCAGATTATAATGGACTTAGAGAACACTTATCAACTGTGGACAGGGGTAACGAAGAGAGGTATCAATATGACAGTTTTCTTAACACTATACAGGCTGCCCAAAGAACATTTATCCCGTATAAAGAAATTAGATCAAGTAGAAATGACCCAAAATGGATGAATAATAGGCTCAAGCATCTTTTAAGGCAGAAAAAAGGAATTTATAGGTGCATAAAAAGAGGTGAGGGTCATCTTATAAATCAGTATACTGACATTAAGAGGGACGTTAAAAAGGGGATAAGAAAAGCTAAACGGGACTATGAAATTAAAGTTGCTAGGGATTCAAAAACTAACCCAAAAGTTTTTTCAGGTTTATAGAACAAAAGTTAGGGATAAGATAGGTCCCTTAAAAATAACTCTGGGCATCTTACTGACAAGGAGAATGATATGTGCTCTATTTTTAATAATTATTTTCTCTCGGTTTTCACACAGGAAGACACTAATAATATCCCAGTAATTAATTTTTACAGAGGCCCAGAAGAAGATAAATTATGTAATATCACAGTCACTAGCGAAATGGTTATGAAACAACTAGACCGACTGAAACAAAATAAATCGTCGGGTCCTGATGAGCTTTTTGCAAGGGTTCTTAAGGAATGCAAAATGGAACTCTGTGAACCAATATCTAACATTTTTAATTTATCTCTTCAAACAGGTGTAGTGTCTGATATGTGGAAGATGGCTAATGTAATTCCTATTTTTAAAGCAGGGGACAAGTCACTACCGTCAAATTACCGCCCAATAAGCCTGACCTCAATTGTAGGCAAATTACTAGAGTCAATTATAGCTGATATTATTAGAAGCCATCTAGATAACCATAATTTGATTAATTATACTCAGCATGGATTCACGAGGGGCCGTTCCTGCCTATCTAATTTATTAACCTTCTTCAGTAAAGCTTTTGAGGCTGTTGATCACGATAAAGAATTCGATATTGTTTATTTAGACTTTCATAAGACTTTTGATAGAATACCGCACCAGAGACTGTTAAAGAAAGTGGCAGCTCATGGCATTGAGGGAAAAGTGCTGTCATGGATCGAGTCATGGCTCACCAATAGGAAGTAGAGAGTGTGCATAAATGGGGTTAAATCCGAATGGGGACTTGTAACAAGTGGTGTTCCACAGGGATCAGTCTTAGGCCCACTGTTATTTATAATATATATCAATGACCTTGACGAGGGAATTACTAGTGATATGAGCAAATTCGCCGACGACACGAAGATAGGTAGGATAATTGATTCAAACATAGATGTCATAGAACTTCAGGAAGATTTAGACAAACTTAATTCGTGGTCAGAAAAGTGGCAGATGCAGTTCAATGTAGATAAATGCAAGGTTCTGAAGCTCGGGAGTGTCCATAACCCAAGCACTTATAAGTTAAATAACGTAGAACTTAGACATACAGATTGCGAGGACTTGGGGGTGATGGTAAGCAGCAACCTTAAACAAAGACAGCAATGCCTAAGCGTACGTAATAAGGCAAATAGATTACTGGGATTTATATCAAGAAGTGTTAGCAACAGAAGCCCTGAGGTTATATTACAGCTTTATACATCATTAGTAAGGCCTCACCTAGATTACGCAGCTCAGTTTTGGTCTCCATATTACAGAATGGACATAAATTCGTTAGAAAACATTCAGCGTAGAATGACTAAATTAATACATAGCATTAGAAATCTTCCTTACGAAGAAAGATTGAAGACCCTTAAATTACATTCACTTGTAAGACGTAGAATGAGGAGAGACATGATCGAGGTATACAAGTGGAAAATGGGTATTAACAAAGGGGATATAAATAAGGTCTTGAGGATATCTCTCCAAGAGAGAACCCGCAATAATGGATTCAAGTTAGATAAGTTTAGATTTAGAAAGGATATAGGAAAGTATTGGTTTGGAAATAGGGTAGTTGATGAGTGGAACAGTCTGCCTAGTAGGGTTATTGAAGCTAGGACCTTGGATAGTTTCAAATTTAGGTTGGATAAATTCATAAAATTCATAAAAACGTTCACAAATACACTTATAAAACTAAATAATTGAACAATCTAATAACTGATATAGGTTCAGTATTAAATATAAATATATGTTCAAAATTTACACTAGTGGCCACTCCTTGGTGGGCTAACTGGGATAGAGATCTCTCTTGTCTCAGGTAGTCGACGTTCGGGTCTGTCCAGGTGGATGTTATTACAGAGCGCCGATTTTCTGCGTGTCCTCCTCTGTAATAACATCTAACTTCGTATGCTGATATTAATACACTTGTGTAGTAATATCATATATGGACAGTGCTTCAAGGGTGGCTAAAACGCTGACCTCAGGGAAGTGGTGAAGGGTGTATGGATGAACACTTGGAACCACGGACCTGGGGTGGGACTGCTGACCTCAGGGAAGTGGTGAAGGGTGTATGGATGAACACTTGGAACCATGGACCTGGGGTGGGACCGCTGACCTCAGGGAAGTGGTGAAGGGTGTATGGATGAACACTTGGAACCACGGTCCTGGGGTGGGACTTGCTGACCTCAGGGAAGTGGTGAAGGGTGTATACCTGGAACCACGGACCTGGGGTGGGACTTGCTGACCTCAGGAAAGTGGTGAAGGGTGTATACCTAGAACCACAGACCTGGGGTGGGACTTGCTGACCTCAGAGAAGTGGTGAAGGGTGTATACCTGGACCCACGAACCTGGGGTGGGACTTGCTGACCTCAGGGAAGTGGTGAAGGGTGTATACCTGGAACCACGGACCTGGGGTGGGACTTGCTGACCTCAGGGAAGTGCTGAAGGGTGTATACCTGGAGCCACGGACCTGGGGTGGGACTGCTGACCTCTGGGAAGTAGTGAAGGGTGTATGGGTGAACACTTGTTCATGGGGTGGGACTTACTGACCACGGGCCGGGGGTAGGACTAGGTGAGGCATCACCCAGATTTCAAGGGAAGGGAAGTCATCCGGGGGCCCACGGATGAATTCCCGGGGAAGGCTTAGATGCAAAAGTTGAGATTACCGAGTGTAAGGTATTAAGTGGGGAAGGGAGAATATTTGAGGGGACACAGATGGATTCCTGGACCCATGAACGTAGGGAAGACTTAGATGCAAGATTACTGAGTGTAGAATAGGAAGTGGGGAAGGGAGACTATCTGAGAGGACACAGATGGACTCCTGGACACATGAAACAGGGGAAGACTTAGATGCAAGTAGGATAGAAAGTGTAGGATAGGAAGTGAGGAAGGGAGAATATCTGAGGGGACACAGATGGACTCCTGGACACATGAACCTGGGGAAAGCATCAGCAACACAGTAAGTGGATGGGTGGACCTTGAAGACGAACCACTGGCCTCCACGTGGCAGGGTCTGGTAACTCAGAGGCTGACAGTGGTCGCAAACTATGCTACCCATATTGCTACTGATAATAATAATAATTATAAATATTTATAAATAATAATTATTATTAGTTTCACCTAGGCTGCAGGTTCCCTTACACCAGTTGCTCCTGTTCACTTGTTCACCTAGTAGTAAGCAGTTATTGTTATTACTTGTTCACCTAGCAGTAAGTAGTTATTGTTATCACTTGTTTACCTAGTAGTAAGTAGTTATTGCTATCACTTGTTCAGCTAGTAGTAAGTAGTTATTGTTATCACTTGTTCAGCTAGTAGTAAGTAGTTTTTGTTATCACTTGTTCACCTTGTCATCTAGTAGTAAGTAGTTATTGTTATCACTTGTTCAGCTAGTAGTAAGTAGTTATTGCTATCACTTGTTCAGCTAGTAGTAAGTAGTTATTGTTATCACTTGTTCAGCTAGTAGTAAGTAGTTATTGTTATCACTTGTTCAGCTAGTAGTAAGTAGTTATTGTTATCACTTGTTCAGCTAGTAGTAAGTAGTTTTTGTTATCACTTGTTCACCTTGTCATCTAGTAGTAAGTAGTTATTGTTATCACTTGTTCAGCTAGTAGTAAGTAGTTATTGCTATCACTTGTTCAGCTAGTAGTAAGTAGTTATTGTTATCACTTGTTCAGCTAGTAGTAAGTAGTTATTGTTATCACTTTTTCAGCTAGTAGTAAGTAGTTATTGTTATCACTTGTTCACCTAGTAGTAAGTAGTTATTGTTATCACTTGTTCAGCTAGTAGTAAGTAGTTATTGTTATCACTTGTTCACATGGATGGATCCCGTCACTGGTGAAACATTAATGTTGCAGGTTTATAACTGTAGTGTAAAGCACCCCTCTGGCAAGACAGTGATGGAGTGAATGATGATGAAAGTTTTTCTTTTTCGGGCCACCCTGCCTTGGTGGGAATTGGCCGATGTGTTAATAAAAAAAAAAATAATGTATAGGATTGTACTAATGATGAATCCAGTATTGTGTAGTAAAGGCCTAAGAGTAACATAGTTTGTGTGTTAAATAGACAATACATCTAAGGTAGTATGAACATATGAGGTAAAGATATCAATTGATGGCAGTGTTGGAGCAAGAGTAGATTAATGTTTATTGTATACCTGTGATACGAATCCTGGAACACTGATCAATGTAGCTATAAGTACGAGCACAGGGAGGGAGAGGGTAGGGAGTGGACTTACCACTAAGTTAGAGCACAGGGTGGGAGAGGGTAGGGAGTGGACTTACCACTAAGTTAGAGCACAGGGTGGGAGAGGGTAGGGAGTGGACTTACCACTAAGTTAGAGCACAGGGTGGGAGAGGGTAGGGAGTGGACTTACCACTAAGTTAGAGCACAGGGAGGGAGAGGGTAGGGAGTGGACTTACCACTAAGTTAGAGCACAGGGTGGGAGAGGGTAGGGAGTGGACTTACCACTAAGTTAGAGCACAGGGTGGGAGAGGGTAGGGAGTGGACTTACCACTAAGTTAGAGCACCATGGAAGTTAAAGTTGGGGTGGCTCAAGTAATATTGTGTAATTTTTCCAGTCATAAATCAGTACGATGAGGATGTATAATTTTTGAAATGTCTGCTCTATGTGTAGGGGAAGTGTAATCAGGTTAATACGTAATGTGATGCGATGAGGTATTAATGATATGTATTCCCGTTACTTTGTCTGTGTAATTTTTTTGTATTTTGTTGAATAAAGGAGGGGTATTGTGCCCTGGTGGGTTTTGAGACTGGGTCATGGTATAGGAGGTAGGTCAACTACCTTGATGAGCTTGATAGTGCTGGTACAATGGTGTGAGACTTTTTGGGAGCTTTAAGAAGTTCTGTAAATACTTTGGCTTCCTATTTGTTTGTATATATATGTTAAGTATATCTTGTGGTATGATAGTGTACTCCTTATGTCTTATAGCATGGGAAGGAGAATTAGACACAGTCATCAATGAGTATCATTTTGAATAGGAAGTATTACAAAGCATGAATATGTTTTGTGGTATAATCAGGGGGGGGGGATGTAGAATGACACTGGTGAGTCACTGATGTGCAGAGACATCATAAACTTTTGTAAAGCTTGGCATTGTGATCTGTCTAAGTTTTTTATTTTGTAAAGCAGCATTGTGTATTATATATTAGGGGTATATACACGTCTTGTTCCTTTGTTGATGATCGTAGAATTGATTCCTTTAGGATGATACTGTAAATATATTTAAGTTTATTACTAAGTTTATTGTGTATTTCAACATTGTACGAAGTAGTATGTGTTATGAACAGAATCGTTTCATATTTGTATACCATTTATATGTATCATGTATGTTAAGTTTTCTTAAATAAAATATAAAAAATTAATGGTGAGGTCCAGGCTGGAACACTACGTATTATTAATGGTGAGGCCCAGGCTGGAACACTACGTATTATTAATGGTGAGGCCCAGGCTGGAACACTACGTATTATTAATGGTGAGGCCCAGGCTGGAACACTACGTATTATTAATGGTGAGGCCCAGGCTGGAACACTACGTATTATTAATGGTGAGGCCCAGGCTGGAACACTACGTATTATTAATAGTGAGGCCCAGACTGGAACACTACGTATTATTAATGGTGATGCCCAGGCTGGAACACTACGTATTATTAATGGTGAGGCCCAGGCTGGAACACTACGTATTATTAATGGTGGGGCCCAGGCTGGAATGCTACTTGTTCTTATTGGTGAGATTCAGGCTGGAACACTACGTATTATTAATAGTGAGGCCCAGGCTGGAACACTACGTATTATTAATGGTGAGGCCCAGGCTGGAACACTACGTATTATTAATGGTGAGGCCCAGGCTGGAACACTACGTATTATTAATGGTGAGGCCCAGGCTGGAACACTACGTATTATTAATGGTGAGGCCCAGGCTGGAACACTACGTATTATTAATGGTGAGGCCCAGGCTGGAACACTACGTATTATTAATAGTGAGGCCCAGACTGGAACACTACGTATTATTAATGGTGAGGCCCAGGCTGGAACACTACGTATTGTTAATGGTGAGGCCCAGGCTGGAACACTACGTATTATTAATGGTGGGGCCCAGGCTGGAATGCTACTTGTTCTTATTGGTGAGATTCAGGCTGGAACACTACGTATTATTAATGGTGAGGCCCAGGCTGGAACACTACGTATTATTAATGGTGAGGCCCAGGCTGGAACACTACGTATTATTAATGGTGAGGCCCAGGGTGGAATGCTACTTGTTCTTATTGGTGAGGTTCAGGCTGGAACACTACGTATTATTAATGGTGAGGCCCAGGCTGGAACACTACGTATTATTAATGGTGAGGCCCAGGCTGGAACACTACGTATTATTAATGGTGAGGCCCAGGCTGGAACACTACGTATTGTTAATGGTGAGGCCCAGGCTGGAACACTACGTATTATTAATGGTGAGGCCCAGGCTGGAACACTACGTATTATTAATGGTGGGGCCCAGGCTGGAATGCTACTTGTTCTTATTGGTGAGATTCAGGCTGGAACACTACGTATTATTAATAGTGAGGCCCAGGCTGGAACACTACGTATTATTAATGGTGAGGCCCAGGCTGGAACACTACGTATTATTAATGGTGAGACCCAGGCTGGAACACTACGTATTATTAATGGTGAGGCCCAGGCTGGAACACTACGTATTATTAATGGTGAGGCTCAGGCTGGAACACTACGTATTATTAATGGTGAGGCCCAGGCTGGAACACTACGTATTATTAATAGTGAGGCCCAGACTGGTACACTACGTATTATTAATGGTGAGGCCCAGGCTGGAACACTACGTATTATTAATGGTGAGGCCCAGGCTGGAACACTACGTATTATTAATGGTGGGGCCCAGGCTGGAATGCTACTTGTTCTTATTGGTGAGATTCAGGCTGGAACACTACGTATTATTAATGGTGAGGCCCAGGCTGGAACACTACGTATTATTAATGGTGAGGCCCAGGCTGGAACACTACGTATTATTAATGGTGAGGCCCAGGCTGGAACACTACGTATTATTAATGGTGAGGCCCAGGCTGGAATGCTACTTGTTCTTATTGGTGAGGTTCAGGCTGGAACACTACGTATTATTAATGGTGAGGGCCCAGGCTGGAACACTACGTATTATTAATGTTGAGGCCCAGGCTGGAACACTACGTATTATTAATGGTGAGGCCCAGGGTGGAATGCTACTTGTTCTTATTGGTGAGGTTCAGGCTGGAACACTACGTATTATTAATGGTAAGGCCCAGGCTGGAACACTACGTATTATTAATGGTGAGGCCCAGGCTGGAACACTACGTATTATTAATGGTGAGGCCCAGGCTGGAACACTACGTATTGTTAATGGTGAGGCCCAGGCTGGAACACTACGTATTATTAATGGTGAGGCCCAGGCTGGAACACTACGTATTATTAATGGTGAGGTCCAGGCTGGAATGCTACTTGTTCTTATTGGTGAGGTTCAGGCTGGAACGCTGCTTGGGCACCTGACAAACCTAAGAAGAGCATTTCGTCACCTGAGTAAGGAGTCATTCAAGACACTGTACACTGACACTGTGTACATCAGGCGTAGACTGTAGTATGAAGCACCGGTATGGAACCCACACCTAGTCAAGCACGTAAAGAAATTAAATAAAATGCTAAGGTTTGCAACAAGACTAGTCCCGGAGCTACGAGGAGAGGTTAAGGTTAAATCAACCTGATGACACTGGAGGATAGGAGGGATAGGGGGGACATGATAACAACATATAAAATAACGAGAGGAATTGACAAAGTGGATAGTGGCAGAATGTTTCAGAGATGGGACACAGCAACAAGGGGTCACAACTGGAAGTTGAAGACTCAGATGAGTCACAGGGATGTTAGAAAATATTTCTTCAGTCATAGGGTTGTCATTGAGTGGAACAATCTGTGGACTGATGTAGTTGAGGCAGGATCCATACATAGCTTTAAGAATAGATACGTTAAAACTCTTGGAGCAGGGAGAGCGTGGACTTAGTAACGACCAGCGAAGAGGCGGGGCCAGGAGCTGTGACTCGATCCCTCCAACCACAACTTGGTGAGTACACACTGGTACAACAAAGTGTAATTGGCACTGAATGATGGTAGGAAATCCCACAGGAGTCAAAGCGAGGAAGACTGGTTATCAGTATATTGCGATCCCTTGCTGAGGTCCTCTTCAGCAGAAAACAGACCACTAAAGAGACTGCACAAGTATTTATACTGGTAGATAAGTAGAGGTGGACAGGCTTGAAGTATCGTAATTATAAATGAAGTTGAATGTATTTAATTATTTATTTTTAATTTTTTGTATTTGTAAATGAACTTGAAGATTTAAATTTACACTGTAATTTTATTGCAAGTCACTGTTGTCAAGATTATACCAGCTTAAATTACATCATAAAATTGGGACACTCAAAAACTTTGTATAAAAGATGATCTAACTAATCAAGAGGTAAATTATTATTTTCTATCTACAGCAATTCAAACAATTTTTTTTTATATAAACTCAAACCAAAGGTCAACATCTGCTGCACAATTCCTCTAAAAGAATAGTATTTTTTTTTTCAATCTCTAAATGTAACAAGATGAAATTTATCATTAAAGATTATCAAATTTGTTCGGAAAGGATCCGAATATGTCAATAAGGCAGAGGATTTGTTCAGTGGGAGGCAAAATAAAACCAATAATTTTTTTAAATGGACTTTTTCTCATTCATGCTGTCTTCAGCTGGAGGTCAGCAGGAATCACCCACTGATGAACTAGAGTATTGTGTTCCATTCAACGTAGATCCTTGGTGTATTGCAAGCATTCTTCTCCAGATATGCTGCCTCTGAAGAAATGAACAAGGGATATAATGGCCAACACAGCCACTTCAGCACCGTCATAGACAATATTTGTCATTACCGGATTTTTTTTCCTCGCAGTTGAGTGCAGCTTTGACCTGCAACCTTCCCTGAACTTGTGATTATATGCAACACAAAATTTATGAATACCTTCATTAATGAACTGAAATATGTTAAAATAGATGTAACTTATGGAAGCTGTCGAGCGCTACTAAATTAAATATTATTTTCATTATTTTACTCTGTGTGAAATAACTAATTTACAGCTTTCAGCAGAAATTTTAAATTTTAGGTGCAGTTTCCTTATTTAAATTGTAGTGAATGAAAAATTATTATTACCAATTATGTCTTAGATCTAACACATTATTATGCGAGACAAAAGCCCATTTGCTGCTGGGCATCAGCTGATCAATTTGGACTGCATGGTCTTGTCTGTCATACGTTGGAATGAAAGTATTCCCGACACAAGTAGGCTAATGACATCATCAAGAGAAGTCTCGCCACTGTCTGATGGAAGTCAGAAGTGTCCAGATGAAGTCACCTAGAAAGATGGAAAGCAGATTCGATTAGATACACCTTTGTGCTAGCACCGGCTTACACCTATCTACAATATTCTGGAGCTGAAGGGAGTGGGGCCACCAGAGCTGAAGGGAGTGGGGCCACCAGAGCTGAAGAGAGTGGGGCCACCAGAGCTGAAGGAGTGGGGCCACCAGAGCTGAAGGGAGTGGGGCCACCAGAGCTGAAGAGAGTGGGGCCACCAGAGCTGAAGAGAGTGGGGCCACCAGAGCTGAAGGGAGTGGGACCACCAGAGCTGAAGAGAGTGGGGCCACCAGAGCTGAAGAGAGTGGGACCACCAGAGCTGAAGGGAGTGGGGCCACCAGAGCTGAAGGGAGTGGGACCACCAGAGCTGAAGGGAGTGGGGCCACCAGAGCTGAAGAGAGTGGGGCCACCAGAGCTGAAGGGAGTGGGACCACCAGAGCTGAAGGGAGTGGGGCCACCAGAGCTGAAGGGAGTGGGGCCACCAGAGCTGAAGGGAGTGGGACAACCAGAGCTGAAGGGAGTGGGGCCACCAGAGCTGAAGAGAGTGGGGCCACCAGAGCTGAAGAGAGTGGGGCCACCAGAGCTGAAGGGAGTGGGGCCACCAGAGCTGAAGGGAGTGGGGCCACCAGAGCTGAAGGGAGTGGGGCCACCAGAGCTGAAGGGAGTGGGGCCACCAGAGCTGAAGGGAGTGGGGCCACCAGAGCTGAAGGGAGTGGGGCCACCAGAGCTGAAGGGAGTGGGACCACCAGCTTCATGAAGACCCAGATCAGTAAATACAGTGGGTTGGCACCATGGTGTAACTTCGTCCCAGTAGAATTGGAGACCCTCGGAGCATGAAACAAGTGTGTTCTCGGATTCTCTAAAGAGTTGGGTGACAAACTAATCACAGAAACCAAGAATGCTGTAATCATTCTGGATGAAGTATTTGAGATGTAGGCTCTGAGATGTTATGTATGTTCTTGTCTTTCCCAATGTATCTATTTCAATGAGTTCTGTTTTCAAATAAAGTACGTTTATTGTCTTCTCTGAGGACGAGCGTCCCTAGTCAGTTCTAGTGGTGGTACCTCTCTGTATTTTAAATATGAACTACTATATAATATTTGCTTATTAGTTCAAACATTAACGATGAATTCAACATTAGTAAAATTTGAAGAAATTGAAGAAAATATTTTAATACAAAATATCTAGTAATTATAACTGTTATGCATTATTTTTCTGATCACATAATCGAAATTGTATATCTGGAAGAGTAACTAAAACTGTAAATGACTTTGAATTATGTAATTAATAAACCTGGATGTGGACCTTCTTGGGTCATTGGGTTGCTATATATCTTCAGGACAAGATATTTCCCTCTTATTCCTTCTGGCTCTTCATTCTTTACCAGTCTCCTGTGTGGAACTCTATCAGCGGCCTTAATGAAGTCCAAATACACAGTATCATATCTGTTACCATCATCTACCTCCTCAAATACCTTAGTCAAAAATTTTGCAAATTCGTAAGTAAAATCTTGTTGAGATTCATTTATCAATGTCTATCTCTCAAGGTGGCATCGAATAGCTTCGGCAATTATTGATTACATCAATTTTTCTACAGTGGAGGTTAGGATAATTAGTCTATGTTTAGAAGCTTAAGACCTGTCTCCTGCCCTTTTTCACTTATCCGCCATTATACCTTTTTGTAGTGATATGTTGAAAAGACTATCTCATGGTTTGATAAGTTCCTCCTTACATTCCTTTATAACCCTTGAGAACAGTTCACCAGTACCCAGTGTTCTCACTGATTTTATTATATCTATTTGTTTTATAACCATGTGACTACTCGCTTTGAGTGGACCAAAGCGTCTCACAGTCATTCATATTTTCTTATTCTCAGCTGTCGTATCTGAGCGCCTCTGCAAAGACAGTGATTATATATGAGTGAGGTGAGTGTTGAATGGTAATGAAAGAATATTCTTTTTGGGGATTTTCTTTCTTTTTTGGGTCACCCTGTCTCGGTGGGAGACGGCCGACTTGTTGAAAAAAAAAAAAAAAATATATATATATATATATATATATATATATATATAATATATATATATATATATATATATATATATATATATATATATATTTATATTTATATATACACAGAGGAACAAATATCATCATTTGTATCATTACATACATGCAGAGATATTATGAGACAAATACCCACTGTGTATATGTCACAGAAAGTCACACAAATACCATCACTTGCATAATTACATGCATGCAGAAAGAGAAGAGACGTGTCTTACTTATCAAGGCAAATATAACAGGAAAAAAGTAAATTGTAATTTTTCTGGAAAAAAAATATCAAAATGGATAAATGTGAGAAGCGGAGTTCCACAAGGACTGGTTTTGGGACCCGTACTGTTCCTGGTGTACACAAACCACTTGCCAGTATGAATCAAAGTTGTGTAATTGGTGAGGGTTTTGGGAAATATTTTTACCAGACGAGCAATTAGCAGGACATAAGATTTTGAAATTATTATTGAAGTTGTAGCAATGCTGAATAAGTATTATTATTATTATAAAATAAATATTTAGTTATTAGCTCTTAGTTGTGTCATTAAAAAAAGGTACTTATTGTACGACATTATCATTGAAAATTACTGCATCATCTGCAAATGCATTCCAGATCTCTTTCTTTCAATTACTAAGATACGGAAAACGTGAAGAAATTAAAATCTCATCGGAGTACAAAACTAATTCCAACCACACAATAGAGCGAAAAACTAATGTCAAAGACCTGGGAGTGATCATGTCAGAGGATCTCACCTTCAAGGACCATAACAAAGTAGCAATTGCATCTCCTCGAAAAATGACAGGATGGATAATGAGAACCTTCAAAACCAGGGATGCCAAGCCCATGTTGACACTTTACAGATCGCTTGTTCTATCTAGGCTGGAATATTGCTGCACACTAACTGCACCTTTCAAGGCAGGTGAAATTGCTGACCTAGAAAATGTGCAGAGAACCTTCACCGCACGCATAAGTGCGATAAACCACCTCAACTTCTGGGAACGCTTGAAGTTCGTAAACCTGTACTCTCGAAAACGCAGGCGGGAGAGATACGTTATTATATACCCATGGAAAATTCTCGAGGGCTTAGTACCAAACTTGCACACAAAAATCACTCCCTACGAAAGCAAAAGACTCGGCAGGCGATCTAACATCCCCACAATGAAGAGCAGGGGTGCCACTAGCACGTTGAGGGACAACACAATAAGTGTCAGGGGCCCAAGATTTTTCAACTGCCTCCCAGCATAAATCAGGGGGATTACCAACAAACCCCTGGCTGTCTTCAAGCAGGCACTGGACAGGCACCTAAAGTCGGTACCTGACCAGCCAGGCTGTGGTTCGTACGTTGGACTGCGTGCGGCCAGCAGTAACAGCCTGGTTGATCAGGCTCTGGTCCAACAGGAGGCCTGGTCACAGACCGGTCCGCGGGG
>WNWK01006182.1:0-109245 GCA_009830355.1 Cherax destructor | reverse complement strand
TAACTGCTGCAGCATACGGGCGACTGGCAAACCTGAGAATAGCGTTCCGATACCTAAGTAAGGAATCGTTCAAGACACTGTACACCGTGTACGTCAGGCCCAGTTTGGAACCAACACCTGGTCAAGCACGTCAATAAATTAGAGAAAGTGCAAAGGCTTGTGACAAGGTTAGTTCCAGAGCTAAGGAGAATGTCCTACGAAGAAAGGTTAAAGGAAATCGGCCTGACAACACTGGAGGACAGGAGGGTTAGGGGAGACATGATAATCACATACAAAATACTGCGTGGAATATACAAGGTGGATAGAGACAGGATGTTCCAGAGAGAGGACACAGAAACAAGGGGTAACAATTCGAAGTTGAAGACGCAGATGAGTCAAAGGGATGTTATCAAGTATTTCTTCAGCCATAGAGTAGTCAGGAAGTGGAATAGTCTAGCAAGTAATGTAGTAGAGGCAGGAACCATACATAGCTTTAAGACGAGGTATGCTAAAGCTCATGGAGAAGGGAGATAACCCAGTAGCGATCAGTGAAGAAGCGGACGAAGAGCTGAGTCTCGACCCCTGCAACCACAATTAGGTGAGTACACACACGCACGCACGCACACGCACACATACATAGCTTTAAGAAGAGGTATGATAAGGCTCTTGGAGCAATGAGAGAGTGGACCTAGTAGCGACTAGCGAAGAAGCGGAGACGGGAGCCATGACTCGACCCTGCAACCACGTATTCCTGAGTACATACACACAGGCACACACACATATATTCCAATAAACACACACATACACACACATCAGGAAGAAAATAACTGTCAAAGACCAGGTAATCAGGCTGAAGAAGGTAGGAGGGGAGTTTACAAGAAACAACTTTGAAGTATGTGAGGAACTTAACATGAGATTCAAAGAAATATTCACAGTGGAGACAGAAAGGATTCCAGGAAAGACGGAGAGATGGGGTACACCAACAAGTGCTTATAAACGACAACCAGCACGGATTCAGAGACGGAAATCCTGTGTCACGAATCTACTAGAGTTCTATGACAATGTGACAGCAATAAGACAGAGAAGGGGGTAGATTGCATTTTCTTGAACTGTGAGAAGGCTTTTGACACAGTTCCACACAAGAAATTAGTGATAAATCTGGAGGACCAAGCAGTTATAACAGAGAAGGCACTGTAATGGATCAGGCATCATCGAGTCATGGAACGTGGAGAGGTGTCAGAGTGGGTGCCTGTGACGAGCGGGGTTCCACAGGGGTCAGTCCTATTACTAGTACTGTTTCTGGTATATGTGAACGACATGACGGAAGGAAAAGACTCAGAAGTATCTCTGCTTGCAGGCGATGTAAAGTTAATGAGGAGAATTCAGTCAGAGGAGGACAAGGCAGGACTACAGAGGGATCAGGACAGGCTGCAGGCCTGGTCCAGCAACTGGCTGCTGGAGTTCAACCTCACCAAGTACAAAGTCATGAAGATCAGGGAAGGGCAAAGAAGACCGCAGACAGGGTACAATCTAGGGGGCCAGAGATTACGAACCTCACTCAAGGAACATCTTGGGGTGGATATAATACCTAGCACATCTCCTGAGGCGCATATCAACCAAAAAGCTGCTGCAGCATACGGGCGCCTAGCAAATCTAAGAATAGCATTGAGACATCTCAGTAAGAAATCGTTCAGAACCCTGTACAACGAGTACGTCTGGCTCATATTGGAGTATGCAGCACCAGTTTGAACCCACACATAGACAAGCATGAAGGATATTAGAGAAAGTGCAAAGGTTTGCAACGAGACAAGTCCCATAGCTAAGGGGCATGTCCAACGAGGAGAGGTTAAGGGAAATCAACCTGACGACACTGGAGGACAGGAGAGATAGGGGGATATAATAACATAAAATACTGAGAGGAATCGACAAGGTGGACAGAAACAGGATGTTCCAGAGATGGGACACAGCAACAAGGGGTCATAATTGGAAGATGAAGACTCAGATGAGTCAAAGGCATGTCAGGAAGTGGAATAGTCTGGAAAGTGACGTAGTGGAGGCAAGAACCATACATAGTTTTAAGACGAAGTTTGACAAAACTCATGGAGCAGGGAGATAGGACCTAGTAGCGACCAATGCAGAGGCGGGGGGCCAGGCGCTGTGAATCGACCCCTGCAACCACAAATTGGTGAGTACAAATAAATGAGTACACACACTTTCACTAATACACACATACGCACACCCACACACACACATAGCCAGGAGCTATGATTCGACCCCTGCAACCACAACTAGGTGAGTACACACACACACACACACACACACACACACACACACACACACACACACACACACACACACACACTCACACACACACACACACACACACACACCTGAAAAAAGGTTCATAAATCTTAACAATACCTTGTATGCTATTCTTCAAAAAAAAATTCGTAACTTTCAAAAAAAATTTCTTGATTCATTCTGTTTCATTTATAATTTAAATGCATAAACTGCTCTCCACGTATTTCTGTCACTTTTATTTTACCGCCGGTTTAATAAGGTCCGACATTGTGTTTATTCTAAAATGAATCAAGTAAAAATCTTTTATTATTCGTTTATGAATTTGCTCATTTTTATATAATAATAATAGTAATAATAATAATAATAATAATAATAATAATAATAATAATAATAATAATAATAATAATAATAATAATAATAATAATAATGATATTACTAATATTTTTATTTACTACGCTGTTATTGTGTTCTATATTGCCTTTGCTAAGAATAACAACTCATTGTCACCAAGTTCTCCTCAGGAAATTCATTATGTTCTTTAGGTTTTCGACATCCAATACTTCCTTCCTACTTGTCCAAGCTTTCCATCTCTCTGGGGTTAATCCAGAAACATGTATTCTCTTTAAATCATTGCTCTTGGCTGTATTAATCTACGTATATAACTCACTACTTTTTAACTGCACCTTCTGCAATAGTTATTTTCTTGCACTTCCCAAGATTCGCTAAAAGAAAGGTCACTTTACATGTCTTAAGATCTCATACTTTTCTCTATCAGTTTTCTCACCTCCAGTATATAGCTATAATTACAAACTTCTCATATCTAACTTTTATTCTGAACCTCACAATTGTTTTCTTTCCACGACATTTAATTAAACATTACCACTACACCATAACTTTCTACCTAGCTCAAGCATTTTAATTAATGGCTTAATTAATTCCCCTTCAAACTTTCTTATCACTAAGTGTTGCGGTAGCCAGGTTATTTTCATTCATAGGACAAAAAATCTATTTTATTTGCGGCTCTGACCGTGCCGCGGGGGCGCTGACCCCTGGAACACCCCCCTCCAGGTAATTACCATCCCTACACATAACCATACAATTCATATACGAATGAAATTTGTTCTCATTTTAATTTTTACATAATGGAAAAAGAGAGGTAGACAGGCTCTTGTAGATCTCTTCTAAGTCACTTGGAAATATTCCAAGGAGTCTGGTCTACTCATTCCAATAACAAGGAAGATAATTACACGTAATGCTAACTTTCAGTAGGAGCAATTACGTTAACATCACAGTAATCATATCAAGGAGGGATGCTAAAATTACTAACCTTCCAGCAATAATGTTAATTTTGCAAGCCTACCAGGAGGAATGTTAGCAATGCTAACCTACCAGGAGAAATATTAACATTTCTAACTTCCCAGCAATAATGTTAGCACTGCATGATTACCTGAAGTAATGTTAACAGGATTAATGTTAACATTACTAACCTACCAAAAGTAATTAACATTATAAATTAGAATATACATGGCAGGAAACGTGAAATGTTAGTCAAAGAAGGGTGGAATGTGGGATTCGCGGTCATTTTATCCATCAATCTTTACATATGGTAAGAGGTAGATTGTGACAGGGCTACGTTGTAATCTTTCCAACCTTGGACGAAGACCTACTTCGACTAGGATGGTCTACACGTTACATGCTAACTCTCTAGCATGTTACGTTACTACATATCACTAGACATAATGTTCATTTCTACAAGATTGAGCTAACACTACTCCAGGAGAAATATTACATTCTATTCCCAGCATAATGTGTAGACTTTGCAAGTTCCTAAGTAATGTTAACAGGATTAATGTTAACATTACTAACCTACCAAAAGTAATGTTAACATTGTTATACTTCGGGCAGGCATGTTAATATTACTAACCTCCGAGGAGGAATTTGAACATTACTACCTTCCCAGGAGGAATGTTAACATTGGTAACCTCGCAGGCTAGTTAACATTGTTAAAACAATCACCTGTTTATTCATCCCTTGGAGTAAATAATCAGGTGACTGTAATGTTCAATAATTGCTTCTTGCATGAACCTCGGCTCATATTTTGGCTTTTATCTAGTAACTTCTGCCATTGCAGTTAAAGCTATAATAATAATAATAATAATAATAATAATAATAATAATAATAATAATAATAATAATAATAATAATAATAATAATAATCTTAATAATAATAATAATATCATTACTGCATTATATTGTTGTTGTTATTATTATTATTAGTAGTAGTAGTAGTAGAGTAATAATAGTAGTAGTATTAGTAATAGTATTAGTAGCAGTAGTAGTAGTAGAAGTAACAGTAGTTTAGCAAGACCTCGAACTGACGAAATGAAAATTATGATGAAAAGTAGTGGTAGTACTAGTAATTAAAGAATTTGTGAAGGAAATAAAGGATAATGAATAACAGAATAATAGAAGTAATAGTAGTGTTATTGGTGGCGGTCTACGTAGAATTAGCGGCAGCAGCAGAAGGCGTAGTAGTAGTAAACGGAAAAGTAGTGGAAGTGAAAGTAATGAGGTAATGGCAGAAGTTGTAGTGGTATAAATAAAAGTACATAGTAAAAAGTAGTAGTTGTGAAAAAGTAGTGGTAGTACTAGTAATTAAAGAATTTGTTGAAGTGATAATAATAGTGATGATAGTAATACAACAAAAGGAAAAGAAGAGAAACACTGAAGAAGATCAAGTGCAGACGCCAGGCAGGACCAGTGATGCAGTAGTAAGAAGAATTAAGTACGAGAACTAACCTCTACCCATGGGGCAAGAACTGCGAGGAACGGCCCATCCTGTTGGAAGGAACAAGAAAAGGGAAGTCAGAAAACAAGGAAGGCAAAGAAAAAGAGGAGGAGGAGGCAGAGGTCAGGCCAAATTACATGAATTCTGAAAATAAGAATATCTGGGAATGCATTGAGAAAGGCAGACATCTAAAAACAGGGCCAGGACTAAGATTTATGTTAGGAAAATTTATGTAAAAAGGCTGAATCGATAAGACAGCGTCTTTGAAGTCTATACACAAAGGACCAGTTAATGGGATGGTTGTCAGCTCTTACATGAGAGAACAGAACATTGTTGGTGTCGGCTGAGCAACACCTCACAACTCTTCTTCTCAAACCTCACCTTCATCTCTCTCTGTCCCTCACTATCCACAAAAGTTTTAAAAGAGTTAGATTAAGAGTGAACAGACTTTATTTCATCAATGCTATTATGCTACAATAACGACTCGAGTCATCCTAGGAATTAATTGTCTCACATGAAGTGATGTTCTTGTGAAGGGTGTAGGCAACGCATACTTGTTGCTTGCTGTCCGTCTTTTGGTATCGAAGCTGTCTCAATGCCCACAAAGTAGAGTTTAGTGAGGTACCTTGTAAATACTGGCCTGGTACGTAACAGACCAGCCCCATGTCTCCGATGCTGAAACCTCCGGTGAAACAACAGATCTATCCAGGCTGGGTACAAGTGAGAAAAAATTCGTTTTAGATGAGATGGGAGCAACAATCAAGGAAAGTAGTGCAGACGCAAAGTGTGAGCGCACGTGTGATTCTTAAGGAGTTTTGCAGGGTCTGCTGTCGAGCTGATACGAGATACACCATAGTGCAGTAACTTTCTTTGCTACCTTGCTTAAAACATTTACCACGCGCAGCTTCATTGATATTGTGCAGAAAAATTCCACTTCTAGGATATTCACTTTATCCTTGGGCACTAACAGTTCATCATTCATTCTTACCTCTTAACTTCATGCTCAAAAGAAACAATCATCACTTGTGTTTTACCAGATCCAAATGTATCATGCCATCGGTATCCTTAGTTTAATATGGCTGAAAGCTGGTGATTGATGTGTCTGAGAACAGCAGGCATTTCCTCTTTTGTCAAAGTAAATATTAGAGTACGGTCATGTGCAAAGGCATGAGATTCTGGTAATTTGTGTAATATTGACACCGACCAAGTATGTTGTAGATTGTCCAGTTGAGAACTACAGGAGATTTACCATGAATGTAATCACTAAGGAAGAGTAGCGCACAGCCAGACTCCAAATGCATGCAGTTTTGCCAAGAGTCCTGATGCTATACTGTGTCAAAGACACTAGCAATCTCCAGTGCTACAACACAGCAGCAAATCTAAGAATAGCATTCCGATATCTCAGTAAGGAATCGCTCAGGACTCTGTACACCGTGTACGTCAGGCACGTATTGGAGTATAAAGCAGTTTGAATTCAAACCTTGCCAAGCACGTCAGGAAATTAGAGAAAGTGCAGAGGTTTGCAACGAGACTAGTCCCGGAAATAAGGGGCATGTCCAACGAGGAGAGATTAAGGGAAACTGATCTGCCATCACTGGAGGACAACAGGGATAGGGCGGACATGATAACGACATGAAAAATACTTAGAGGAATCGACACGGTGGACAGAGACAGGATGTTTCAGAGATGGGACACAGCAACAAGGGGCCACAATTGGAAGTTGAAGACTCAGATGAGTCACAGGGATGTTAGGAAGTATATTTCAGTCATTGAGTTGTCAGGAAGTGGAATAGACTGGAAAGTGATATAGTGGAAACAGAATCCATACATAACTTTAAGAAGAGGTATGATAAAGCTCACGGAGCAGGTAGAAAGCAACCTAATAGTAACCAGTGAGGATGCGGGGCAAGGAGCTATGAATCGACCCTTGCAACCACAATTAGGTGAATACAGCTGATTTAGGATTCATCTAATGACTGGTGTCACATAATTTTACTATTTCACAGGATATTAGATGCAGACCAACGTTTTCTGAAGCCATATATATACATATATATGTCGTGCCGATTAGGTAAAACTGGTCAATTAGCAAGAACTCATCTAAAATTAAGTCCTTTCTAAAATTTTCTCTTATACGTTTAAAGATATATTTTTTTCATTTATGTTAATGTAAGAATTTATAATTTTGTACCAAGAGAAACTTTGAAAACCTACCTAACCTTATTACAACAAGCGCAATTTAATTTAGCCTAACCCAACTAAATATATTATAGATACGTTAACATTAATTTAATAATAAACAAACACAATGAAATATATTTTTTCGTTATGTTCAGAATGATTTTGGCGAAATTATTGCATACACAAATTTTCCTTGTCTAATGGCAAGTGAGCGTTGCTATTTAAGCCAAAATAGCAAGTTTTACCTAATCGGCACGACATATATATTATATATAGATATAGATATACAGTTCTTGGTACTAGCGAAGGAGGTTCCCTAACTAACTGGATCAGGGATTACCTCCTGGCAGCAGTTTTTTAGCTAACTGACAGCTGTTTTTGGTTATTACTGGTAGAGTCAGTCCCATTCTGCTGATTTAGATGTGAAATTATTTCTGCAATTAAATATCATTTTCGGTCCTTGACCAAGGACAGCTAAGTTTTGGAGTTCACTCTACCTAATGTCAGTTTTATTTCTGTGTCAGTCTTCCATCTAGACATGGCTCGGTTTTGGAATCTCTCCATACGCCTACGGGCTCCTCTGTGAATGTTCCTATTATGGGTGTATTGGGATTTCTCTTGTATCTTCTCCAAGCTTCTTCTGGCCTCTCGGCCAGTTATTAACATCACCATGGAGTGAAGTGCAGTAATTTCAATTGCAAGTCACAGTCTATAAAGTGCTGGCCAGATTCCTTTCTTGCAAAGCCAGGTTTTGCAATATGATTCTTCACCTCGTTTTGTTGATATCGTCAGTGTCGTAAAGATAGTCTTGAGCAAACATAACTAAAAATCGTGCAAGTAACTGTGCGTTTCGATATGTGACTCATTGATGGCTAGAAAGAAGCTCCAGAAATATGAGTACAAAAGTCAAACACTTCAGACAGTAGTTGTAATGAACACTATTTTTTAGCAGACAGGATGCTGAAATACTAGTTCCGTAGGGCTTGACTCGACTTGATGCTGGTAATTCATTGAAGTATACACAGGTCTTGTATAAGGGATACAAGCACCTGCTTAGCTGAGATAGGAGTAATTGTGTGGGCGACTGTGAGTTTTTCACCAGCTCTGAGATAATATTGGATTGTTCCCAGATTAAATCTCCTGACTATCCAGCTCCTATTTTGCTTCGACACTATTTTTGCTGTTCTCTCCCGAGACACACAGTTGACAGTGGTGTGCTCCCTTCAGTGACACCTGGAACATAGCCTAGGATGCCTTGGACGGTGGTGTCCCACTTTCTGTACCTCTAGCCTTTGGGATTGATTCGGCAACTGGTATCTTCGTATGCTCTGATGGTGCTGAACCTGATGATTATATTCCTTTTGAGGGGCTTTCCTGGGGCTGTGTTGGTGTGAGATGAGACGTCTCTGGGTAGCTACTCCTTTGTCTTCCATGTTCTCTTCAGAACATTCATCTAGTACTACTAGATTTTTCCTTACAGCTCACGTTGGTGTTCCGGGATTTTTTCGGGTACAGTATAGAACAACTGAGTTTTAGCAACGGCAGTCACGGTGGAGAAGACTCTGACTCAGGATTTGCAGATGGTGCAGTGGTGTTAGGTGTACTGGAAAGTGTTGGTGTGGAGCTGACAGATCCAAGGCTATGTGGTGGCTTAAGAAATTATATTAGAATTTTTTGGTGATGCTGTTTTGAGCCCTATCTGCCTGTAGGCCTCTAGACTACAGCTTTTTGCTGTTGCTGCTGTTGTGTTAGTCCCAATGTGGATATTCAACGCATTATCGATTATCAGCAATAGCTGAACATCCTGTTTCACTTGGTGTAGGCCTATTTTTGTAATCAATCATTATTTTAAGAGCTCATGAAGCAATTCGGTTTAATGAAATATCTTAGTGGTAACTTTACAGCACACACTAATGCAGCGCTGAACGTTTGAATGAGGTCCCTAAGGTTTCTCAAATCCGTCCTGTTATGACGCCAAGCTTGGATCTGATACATGTCACAGGCTCACAAGTTCCTGATTTGAGTCACCTGGCTACAACAAAAGTGCATTTCTATGTTGCATGCTCTGCTTTTGTAGACCAAATCACGGAACGGGTGGAATTTGAACCCATTCCTAGCCTGTAGTTGTGTATCCACATATGCTGCAGTAGTTTCTCGGATAATTACCAGATAGTACACATAATCTTACTAATTCGTGATGCGAAATCATTACAGAAAGCTCACGAAATAATGATAAAATTACGTGGTAGAGTGTGCGTGTGATGCTATGGTAGACCCCATATAGAGCACAAAATCTTGCAATTTCGCGATGTAAAATCACTAAAAAAACTGGAGAGATAACGATAAAAATATGTGGGAGAGAGTGCGTGTGATGTCACCCTCACGAGGGCCACTCACAGCCAGGGTGGACGGCCAGAAAGAAATGCTGCCCTCACGTACTGATCACTTAAAAAAAAAAATTATCTACTGAAATCATTAACCACGAATCAGAATAGGTTAGCCACTAATGCAGTCATGCTGTATTATAGCATCCGAATATTATTATATAACACCAGAAATTATAAAATATTCGCAATGATGGCAGAAGGTGAATGGTGAGGCGCATTAGCCTGCTTATGACGCAGCACACACAGTGCACGTCCTTTACATAACACCTTTCATTATATATGACTTCGCTAATGCTCAATTCTGTGAAATTACTGACTCATTTATACTTGCGTGTTATTTGATCACAAAGTCTCTGAACAATTTTTTTTTCTGACCTACCGTGGTAGTTAAGTAATAATTAATATACCTTGTTAGGCACCGTCACACACGTCCTCCCTCGACCACTTCTTACTCGTGTCTCTCTCTGTGCATAGTAAATAATGGAAAGCCATTGCCCTTAGAAATTTAATTCCTTAAAATCTGCCCCTGAACTTTAAATATGAGATATACACCTCGTATGAAGCATACACCTTGTTATAAGTGTGCTTTATTTACTCCTAGTATAAGGATCATATTGGCATTTTGTGCATTCTACATTATTTGAATATAAATGTTGTATTTATTTATTCCATGATATTTGTTGAATTTGAGACTGAAATACAGACATAGAAATATAAATATTTTGCATGTTATATGTTACGAACATTTATAATATGTTACGAACATGTGTTATATGTTACGAACATTTATTATATGTTAAACTTGAGATTAAGAGGTATGGAGTTTGGACGTGTACAGATTCCTGTTCTAAGCTGACGCGTCCAGCACGTGATTGTTTTGAGTGCATCTCTTGCTTGCTAGTGTTTTTTCTGTTTCTCTCGCTGCTCTGGCTGTTTACTAGCTAGTGTTGTAACGTAAACATACGTCATCATACGCCATTGTTATAATCCAATATGAGTTGTCGCTTGTCGGTGACGTAACTCCAGTTTTCCCTTACCATTAAGGTAGCTGTGGACAGCTAGATGCCAGAGTGAGAGAAGTACCTAGCTTCTTGCCTGAGATGCCGGAGGGTTTACTGCTTCTGTTTAGGTATCAGTCACATTCGTTGCTTAGTACTACTTTAAATACTGTATGGAAGAATTTAGAAATTCTTTAGATGATTGTTAAAGACATCTATTTTTGCCTAGAGTATTTATGGAATATTATTCCTGACTTAAATTCTTGTGTGAGCATCTTGTACTACTGTGTTGAGATTGTATTACATTATTAGTTATAGAATTACGTTATTAATGATAATTAATAACGTTTAATTATCTGCAACGATGTCCCACCGCACGGTTGCTCCAATGAACCTGGGGTCTTGAGCTCCTACGACGTCTCTCAAGCGTTCGGGAAATTTTCTTGACTAATCCACTGGAAGCCAAACACAAAGACAGAAATGCAGGTAAAGCACAGATTCAGTGCCTTCTTAAAGGTTGATCTCAGGAGTGCGTCATATTCGTCAAGTGTTGGGTTGTCAAAAGAGGGTGCGCACCTCAGGAAGTGAGTCTTGGCATAGTAAGAACCTCGTGAGGATATACAGGGCATCATGGGCATCAAGATGGCTTATTCTCTCTTCCATTCTCTTCAGGTCATTCAGTTTGTCCTTGAGGATTGTGTCGATGGCGTGGTGATCCAGCGGTGCTCCCAAGAGGGAGCTGTTGGATGGAGTGGAAGTAGAGACTTCAGGAGGATTGTTCGCACAGCATTGATTATTTCCTGGCTTGTTGTGATGATTTCACACTTGGAGTTCACGAGTTGTAGGTCCTCTAGCAGGGATTCTTCAGTACCTGCCAAGTGCCATCATCCAGGTACCAGATGTTAAGCTCGCTGCGTAGGTTGGAAGTTAGTTCTCTTACTGCCAAGCAGAAGAGAAGAGGAGCGAGTGGATCACCCTGCTGAACACCCTCTGATAAGAGAATTTCATATTCTCCAAACAAAAGAATTGAGGGTTTGCTGTAACAGAATGGCCGGCAAGACCACATATATTTTCCCATTTTAAAGGCATTTCTAAAGTCACGTTTGACTACGGCCTTGTCTCCTGGTAGGTCCCTTGCCGCATGAGCTGCGGCTTCACTGCCTTGAGAGAAACCAAAGCCCAGTTGGTGTGGCTGGAGTAAACTGTCAGCTTCCTGGCGAATGTTTCTTACTGCAGTTTTGGCAACGAGACGGCGAAGGGTGTTACCAACAGCAATGGGTCTGATTCCCCCATCCTTCTTCTTCAAAGCACATAATGAAGCTTCAAAAAATAAAGGTTTAATTTTTTCTGGGATGTGCCCAGCAAGGCAGTTGTTGGCGAAGGTTGTTAACTTGGTGAGAAGAATTGATGCAGATGCGCCGAGTACTGGATTTACCATCTCTTTGAGGTGTTGTTGTCGAATTCCAGTGTAACCTCCTGCAGATCCTGCTGGAAATGACACTATCGCCTTATAGACTTCAGTGATGGGGTCTTCCTCAGGGTTGTTGTTGATGGCTATGGTGTCCCTTGTCGGATGCTTGTCTCTTAGTGCTTGAGCTGTGGTCTCATCTTTGGGAGCTACAGTGTCGTCACTTGTAATTATTCTGATTGCTCCCACTGTGTTGCCTTCTACGATTTTTTTGCTAACCTGTGCGTAAATTTTCTCGTTTTCAGTGGAATTTTTCTTGGGTCTACCTCTGTGATTCTTGCAATGATGGGACATTGATGACTGATGTGGTTAGCAGTTTGCCTCGTCTTTCAGGAACTGCAAGACAGACATTGCTGAACAGGAGTAGGTTGCTCCATGCTTTAATGGTGCCTCGGGCTTCTAAGTTGGTGGAACCTCCTTTCACCTACTTAAGAAGGTCTGTGAATTTCCCTGCTGCATATGGGCGAGCTGATTTAGGAATGTGAGATAGGGTACTGCTAGCAGTGGATTTGAATGCCAGCAGAATTGTCAACTGCCTGTGTAGGCTGTGGGCTGCTCTCTGCTGGGAGTCTATGTGATCCTGCACACCCATTGTGTGCACGAATGAAGCCATCTCTGTTGCGTGCTCGATACTCTGAACACACCTCATATGTGCCTCTTCAATTCATTGTTGGGTGCACTTTTTCCTGGCTTTGTGGCTGGTAAGCCCGGGCTGAAGGAAGAATGGCACATGGCACATACCATATGTGGTTCTTGGTCACTATACACCACTATGCTCTGTGCGCTACCCCCCTTCACTATAAACGACACACCGCTATGCACTACACATGCGCATGCTAAGCACATATTATGCACTATACACACACAGTGAACAAACATTGCATTATCGAAACAAGAGCACACTGTGTATGCGCGCCTGTTAGGGAAGGGAAGGGGAGACAGTTTTACCCCTCAACCTACGCCTCCTCCTCCTCCATGTGGCCCACTTCCCCCTCAGACCACTCCTACCCAAAGGTGACCATTAGGTTTCCTCCCTCACTGACTTCACATACACAACACTTTTCTTGATTCTGAAGGGAGAAAGGAAATGCAGAGTCTTCTTGACCCTTCCCAAACGAGCTGCAGGTATTCACACACCAGCCTGTTGATGATAATCCTGGTAGGTGTTCTTAATTGGTAGATATTGTGCCAAAACCACAGATCAGGATGCCCACAGCCTCTCTCTGGCAGAGGTGCCAGATATATATGCATGTTATTTATGCCAGATATATATATATATATATATATATATATATATATATATATATATATATATATTTTATTAACACATCGACCGATTCCGACCAAGGCAGGGTGGCCCGAAAAAGAAAAACTTTCATCATCATTCACTCCATCACTGTCTTGCCAAAGGGGTGCTTTACACTACAGTTATAAAACTGCAACATTAACACCCTCCTTCAGAGTGCAGACACTGTACTTCCCATCTCCAGGACTCAAGTCCGGCCTGCCGGTTTCCCTGAATCCCTTCATAAATGTTACTTTGCTCACACTCCAACAGCACGTCAAGTATTAAAAACCATTCGTCTCCATTCACTCCTATCAAATACGCTCACACATGCTTGCTGGAAGTCCAAGCCCCTTGCACACAAAACCTCTTTTACCCCCTCCCTCCAGCCTTTCCTAGGCCGACCCCTACCCCGCCTTCCCTCCACTACAGATTTATACACTCTCGAAGTCATTCTGTCTCGTTCCATTCTCTCTACATGTCTGAACCACCTCAACAACCCCTCCTCAGCTCTCTGGATAATAGTTTTGGTAATCCCACCTCCTCCTAATTTCCAAACTCCGAATTCTCTGCATTATATTCACACCACACATTGACCTCAGACATGACATCTCCACTGCCTCCAGCCTTCTCCTCGTTACAACATTCATCACCCATGCTTCACACCCATATAAGAGTGTTGGTATAACTATACTCTCATACATTCCCCTCTTTACTTCCATGGACAAAGTTCTTTGTCTCCACAGACTCGAAGTGCTCCACTCATCCTTTTCCCCTCATCAATTCTATGATTCACCTCATCCTTCATAGACCCATCTGCTGACATGTCCACTCCCAAATATCTGAATACATTCACCTCCTCCATACTCTCTCCCTCCAATCTGATATCCAATCTTTCGTCACCTCTTTCTGTTATCCTCATCACCTTACTCTTTCCTATATTCACCTTCAATTTTCTACTTTTATACACCCTACCAAATTCATCCATATATATATATATATATATATATATATATATATATATATATATATATATATATATATATATATATATATATATATATATATATATATATATATATATATATACTCCTTCCGGGACACTAGGTAAATTTCTCGACGCGTTTATCCGTAAAGTACCGTGTTACACTGGGAACCTAGAACCTCGGGAATGAGAATAAACGTACTTAATGGAGTATTGAAAGGCGTTCTCCTTGAGCTGTTTGAGTATTCTTTTCTTCCACCTTCTACTGTTTTTTTTAACTTTGTTTTAAAATGAAATACATTAAAACATATATAATGGGAAGGAGAAACACAAGCATGGCATCTCAGTGCCTACATCTCAAATACTTCTTCCTGCTCCCCGGTAGTGGGTCGTGTACCCAGAATGATGCAGGTATTTCCTGTCCATATCGGAGAGTAGGTTGTTGGTCGCTCAGAGGTCTACGGTTCCCGTGATAAATTTGTCACCCAACATTTTAAAAAATTTGATAGCACATTTGCCTCATGCTCGAGTGTCTCCGACCCTATTTAATGAAAGAATGCTACTTAATAGTCTAATCTATAGAACCAGAGACGAGCTTTTCCCCCTATCTCTATGGTTTCATGAAAAGAAAAAGTGCACCGAATTGTTATTCCGCCTTTCTCACTGCACACACTCTACTAGTTTTACTCAATTTCTTGATCTAAAATCTGCATTTGATATCGCCAACAGAACCACAATATTACATGAACTAGCCAAAATGAATATTGGTGGTAACGTAATCAGTTGGAACTGAGCATCCCTGTTCCCTACTGAGGCTTTAGAAGGAAGTCGAAAGAAATGTCCCTAGATACACCGCAGGGAGGAGTTCTCAGTCCAATGCTATTTAATGTTCCGATTAATACTCTCCTAAATGTTGTACCTACCTCATCTAAGCATATATCTATAAACTAAGGTAATACCATCATGATACAACATACAACAGGGCATACCAAGATGACTACCACTCTCAACAAGGTGCCAGCAACTTGTAATCGGTTAGACATTATCATATTTTTATCTAAAACGAAGATAATGACAAGCAAACGTTATACCCCACCCATCTGTTTGCAGGGTAAAAACATCAGTTTCGTTAAATCTTACAGTTTTCTTGGTGAAGACGGAACCTTCAGTGAAACCACCATAACACAAGAAAAGAAATACTGATATAGGATACATGCTCTCATCAATGGTGCTAATGTGAGAATTATGAGAATACTTGATTATATTAGCTAAGGAAAATTCTTTTTAACATTAACACTAGCACTTTTGTTTCTGATTATCACGTTTTTGGAATTTTTGCAAAACAATTTTTTGGGGTATTTTTGGTTAAATATAAATAACGTTTGAAGTTTATATTGCAAATGTGGGTCAAATACAAATGCAAATACTAATCTATATTTCAATATTACTGAACAGTGGAAAAACAAATTCTGAAGGCCTATAGAATGCATAACATCTCGGGCAAAGCTTACGCCGTGCTATAAACCTTGACGTCTCTTACTCGTTGATGCCCGTCTCCTTGTACCCCATCACTAGCCTTTTGGTTTTATTTTTTATTTGGTATTTATTTTTAATTTTTATTGTGTTCAATACACATGATTAGTAGGAAATTGATAATAGATGGAAATACATGTTAATTTATAAAATACCACAATAATTGTTCAGTTTAGCAGAGTAAGTGGTACTAGTTACTTAAATTACATTAGAAAATATAATGAGATAGTATATGCCTATATACTACAGTTGAAAGAAAGCTAATATAAAAACGTACAAGGATTTAATTGGATGAAAAGAGGTTTCAGGATTTGTTTATCATAAGTATATTGTGTCTAGATCACAGTAAGGTTGGTAAGACCCATGTGCAATAGTTAGGTAGCTTTATTCCGAAACATATCGCCTACACAGTAGGCTTCTTTAGTCGAGTACAGAAACTACGTCTTTAAGATTGATGAACTGATTACATCATCTTCACATCTCTTGTGCTTCTGCTAACTATTCTGCACTTTACTGAAGAAGCCTACTGGGTAGGCGAAGCGTTTCGGAATAAAGCTACCTAACTGTTTCACATGTGTCTTACCACGGTAAGGAAGTGCTTTTTAACAGTACCCTTCAAGTGGTTGGTAGACAGGAAATCTTTGAAATCTTCTGGCAGGAAGTTCCAGATTTTTGTGTCTCGTATTGTGATTTTGAGTTCTGTTAAAGCAATCAATGAGAGTTTTAGAGAAGGTTTTATATCTGAATTATTTGTATGCACAGTAATATGAGCTAATATTATGTATATTGAGTAAGTTTATGTTTCAGTAGAGTGGAGTCGTGTGTTTTCTAGCACTAGACTGGGTACAAATACTATCTACCTGGAAGTCATTCCGAAGGTCACCACTCCCACGTCCCAGCCCTTGACCAAGCCTACTGGTAGATTAAGGCCTGATCAACCTTGCTGTTACTGCTGACCGTATGGAATACGTCTGAACCCCAGCGCTGCTGATCGGGTACCGACTTTAGGTATCTGTCTAGTTCTCTCTTGAAGGCAGCCAGGGGTCTATCGGTAATTCCCTTTATGCATGGTAGAAGGCTGTTTAATAGTCTTTGACCCCAGACACTGTGTTTTTTCTTAGTGTACTCATGAAAACAAAGAAGGGTTTGTCCGTTAGTCTTCCCAAGAAAGATGAGCGAGAGTTTTAAGGACATTCAGACGGCTTTGACAAGCGGCATTCAAAGAGATTATGTGAGGCTTCCGGGACATCCAGCGATCAAACAGAAGACCGAGAAATTTGACAAGACCAGGAAGGAATGAGGAATAAATGGTCATTTTGTGAAAGTTATCTGGTGTGTTTAGCAACAGAAAACGTGGACCCATGAGAAATATTCCAGTACGAAGGGTGATCAATAGCATACTGGAGAGAGGCTACCATAAGACGACAGTTAGCACCCACACTAGCTAGGGAAGGGAGTACAGAGGCAAGGTCATTAATGCGATCAGGAAGATTGTAGTGATAAAAACACAGCCTTGAGGTACGTACGCCTTCAACTTGAAAATCAGGGAAATAGCTATCATTTACCTAGAGAAGAAAGTGTCTTTCCGACAAAAAATATCAAATGAAAAGTAGCAAATTGCATCAGAGGCATTTGGAATCGGCTTAGGCCTAAATGTACGAATCTCAGTTAGTGTCATAAGTCTTATCTATATAGAAAAAGGCTGAAGTATTCGACTGATTATTCACGAAGGCATTGTTAACATACGTATCCCTTACAAAAACTTATTGTTAATCCAGTGATCCAGGAATTTACAAATTGCACTAGTAAGAGTAATGAGTTTGTAATGAGAGGTGACATTACCCGAAGTACCTGGTTTGCAAAAAAGTAGGACAGCAGCGGTTTTCTAAGGGGATAACCCCCATCTTTGGAACAAAATGTGATTAATAAAATGTAAGAAAACGACAAGTGCCATAGGATGTAAGTGTTGTAAGATAAATACTGTTGAGTTCGCGGAGCATGAAGGGCACATTATGAGGTTCCTCTACGTGGAAAGTAAAATCTATAGGTGTCGACTTTCTCTCTCTCGAGATTGGAGTAATGTAATGAGGAGAGATGAGCCCCTGGGATACACGTACGAGGTGATGCCCAAAGGACATGCAACTTCAGCAACCTTAGTTACAGGACCTGGGCCCGAAAGGTACTTTTCAATCAACTTCCACGTCTTTTTCCAGGCTACACACATAGAGGCAGTGGTAGCGACAGTGAGCACGTAATCTGGGCAACATATACGTATCACTATCCGTATAACGGTAGTGATACGTACATCTCAAGAATAAATGAATGGCTAGGATAGAAGCGCAGTCTCTACACTCAAACTTCCAATGTAAGAGACTAGGAAGTCAAGTGTAAAAATAAGAGTAATGAGAAGAGGGAATTTATTGCTGTCAGGAAGATCAGAGTCCATCACTATAGATGACCAGCATCTATAGATATCTAAGCAGGTAAGAGAACAAGTGTGAGGTCCTAAATGAGCAGGAATTTGTGTTTAAGACAAGGAATCACTCAATAAAAATACTGGCGTAAGTAAAAAATAAATTAGAAATGATCAGAAAGAGATGATGAGCGAGAAGGGAAAGATGCAAAGTACAGAAAGTGAACCAAATAGAGACGGGCTGTAGTATTATGGAGTATGAACTGAAAGTCGAGAAAAAGGTATTTCATTATGTTCAAGAAGTGCACTTTCGTTGTATGTTTCGTCAAGGAAAGGATCGAGGGAGTGTAAAAAAACATAGAGAAAGGAAATACAACAATAGAACGTAATTTCAGTTCTCACGAACAGATACATACTGTGGAAAACTAGGTGAGCCACATTTGGAGTTTCCCTCTATTTCCCCTGTATGCCCTGATATTTCACTGTAATGGAATATTAGATAATAAAGAGAAAGCAGGGAGTGGCTATAGGCTACCACCACACAATGACTAGTAAAGCAGGGAGTGGCTATGGGCTACCACAACAAAATGACTAGTAAAGCAGGGAGTGGCTATAGGCTACCACCACAAAATGACTTAGTATAGCGGAGTATAACTAAAAAGTCTAGAAAAGGTATGCATTATGCTCACAAAATGACTTGCAGTGGGTATGGCTACCCTGTCAGTAAAGACGAGGAGGGGTATAGGCTACAGAAAAAATACTAGTAAAGCAGGGAGTGCTTGGTCTCACAACAATGACTAGTAAAGCAGGTGAGGCAATGAGTTTCCACCACAGTAAATGACTAGTAAAGCAGAGAGTGGCTATGGGCTACCACCACACAATGACTAGTAAAGCAGAGAGTGGCTATAGGCTACCACCACACAATGACTAGTAAAGCAGGGAGTGGCTATGGGCTACCACCACACAATGACTAGTAAAGCAGAGAGTGGCTATAGGCTACCACCACAAAATGACTAGTAAAGCAGAGAGAGGCTATAGACTACCACCACAAAATGACTAGTAAAGCAGGGAGTGGCTATAGACTACCACCACACAATGACTAGTAAAGCAGGGAGTGGCTATGGGAGTGGCTATGGCTACCACCACACAATGACTAGTAAAGCAGGGAGTGAAGTTTTGAAGGAAGAATTGAAGGTCCTGCTGGGAAAGACTGTGTAGACGGAGAAACAGGGACGATAGAAAAGTATGAATGGGAGAAGGCAAAGAGTTAGGAACGTGACTCACGAAATCGTAATGACACGATTGCAAACAAACCATTCCACGGGTGGGGTTCGAACCCGCGGACAGAGAGTCTCAAAACTCCAGACCGTCGCGTAAGCCACTGGGCCAGCTAGCTTCAATAAGATTCATCCAACTAGGTATATTTCTACACCATAGGAAGGTTAGCATAGACATCACTGTGTCTACAAATGCACGTTGGACGAGCTTTGAAGGGAACTTGAGCTAGAGTTTGTCACGGCCATGCTAGCGGGAGATTCGTCTGTAAAAACTTGCATTTGTGGACACAGTGGTGCCTATGCTAACCTTCCTATGGTGTAGAAATATACCTAGGTGGATGAATCTTATTGAAGCTAGCTGGCCCATGTTTACGCGACGGTCTGAGTTTAGAGACTCTCTGACCGCGGGTTCGAACCCCACCAGTGGTATAGTTTAGGTAGAACGTCAGATGAATTTTGCGTGAAGGTTGGATACAGGAGTGACTATGGGAGAGGGTACACTTGGGACCTGTGGGCAGTGTGCAGCTCTGGAGTAGAGACTCGTGGAAGTCTTCCTTGGAGACCGAGTTGAGTTACTGTCATATAATATGAGAGGCCTTTCTTTTCGCTGAGACAGTAGACTTGGCTCTCTCGTCAGAAACCGAACAACGTCGGGGACATGCAAGATTAGGTTTTTTCACATTTAAGACATGTCTGGGGATGGCTACAGGATGCATTATTACGACCAGCTTCACCCAGACGGACATTCAGCTGGTAAACTGCAATATTTCGCTGTCACCAAACAACCACCAATGTTATCGCTGGTGAGGTGTTGGGAGCAGTTTATCACTTGCAAAGGCTGCCCTGCTATGTAAACTGTGGCTGGAAGGTCACGGCAGTATTACTTGAATAACGTTTCTGACCTCGGCCATGAGACCATAATTTTTCAATTTAGTGACAGACCCGAAGGTGCTGGCCAGTCACATGAGGAGGAAAACAACAGTTAAGGACCAGGTAATCAGACTGAGGAAGGAAGGAGGGGAGATCACAAGAAACTGACCGAGAGGTGAGTGAGAAGTTCAACAAGAGATTTAAAGAAGTATTTAGAGTGGAGACAGAAAGGGCTCCAATAGGCCAGAGTGGTGTGGTACACCGTCAAGTGCTGGACACAATACATATAACCAAGGAGGAGGTGAAGAGACTGATATGTGAACTAGATACCTCAAAGGCGATGGGGCCGGATAATATCTCTCTGTGGGTCCTGAGAGAGGGAACAGAGGCGCTCTGTGTACCCCTAACAACAATCTTCAACACCTCTACCTGAGGTGTGGAAGACAGCAGATGTAGTCCCAATTTTTAAGAAATGAGACAGGCACGCAGCGTTAAACTACCGACCGGTGTCTCTGACATGTATAGTATGCAGTCGTAGAATGAGCTTATTCACGACAACCAGCACAGTTTCAGGGAAGAAAATTCTGTGTCACAAACCTACTGGAATTCTACGACAAGGTGAGGGCTTACAAGTAAGGCAAGAGAGAGAGGAGTGGGTAGACTGCATTTTCTTGGACTGTAAGAAGGCTTTTGAGACATTTCCACACAAATGATTAGTGCAAAAGCTGGAGAACCAGACAGATATAACAAGGAAGGCACTGCAATGGATCAGAGAATACCTCACAACGAGTCATGGTACGTGACGAGGTGTCAGAGTGGGCGTGTGTGACGAGCGAGGTTCCACAGGTGTCAGTCCTGGGACCGTGCTATTTTTGGTATATGTGAATGACATGATGTAGGGGAAAGACTCAGAAGCGTCCCTGTTTGCAGATCGTGTAAAGCTAATGAGGAGAATTCAGTCGGCTGAGGACCAGGCAGGACTACAAAAGGAACTAGGCAGGCTGCAAGCCTGGCCCAGAAACTGTCTCCTAGAGTTTAACCCCACCAAGTGTAAAGTAATGAAGATCGTGGAAGGGAAAAGAAGACCGCGGACAGAGTACAATTTAGGGGGTCAAAGACTGCAAACCTCACTCATGGAAAAGGATCTGGGGTGAGTATAATACCGAGTACATCTGAAGAGCACATGAACCATAAAACTGCTGCAGCATTTGAGCGATTAGCAAGCCTTAGAATAGCTTTCGGGCACCTCAGTAAGGAATATTTCAGGACTCTATACACAGTGCATGTCAGTCCCATACTTGAGTATGCATCACAAGTCTGGAACCCACATCTAGTCAAGCATGTTAAGAAATTAGAGAAAGTGCAGAGGTTAGCAACGCGACTAGTCCCGAAGGTGAGGTTAAGGGAAATAAACCTGACGACCCTGAGGACAGGAGAGAGATGGGGACATAACAACATTTAAAGTACTGAGAGGAATTGACAAGGTGGACAGAGACAGGATGTTCCAGAGATGTGACACATCAACAAGGGGCCAATTGAAAGCTGAAGACTCAGATGAGTGACAGGGATGTTAGGAAGTATTTCTTCAGTCATAGAGTTGTCAGGAAGTGGAATAGTCTGGAGAGTGATGTAGTGGAGGCAAGATCCATGCATAGCTTTAAGAAGAGGTACGACAAAGCTCATGGAGCAGGGAGAGAGTTGACCTAACAGCAACCAGCGAAGAGACTGGGCCAGAAGCTGTGAGTCGACCCCTGAAACCTCAATTAGGTAAGTATATACACACAAACACACACATACATGGACTGAGAATACATTTATGTTAGCTGGGCGTAATTACAAAGGTTAAATGAAATAGAAATAGAGAAAAAGATGCAGGAGGAAACTGTATGAAACACGGAAACAGAAGAGATGTTGATGTCAAGGCAAAAGTACTAAACCTGGAAGATGATGTAAGAATACTGAGGAAAGAACAAGAGGAGGTGAAAAGAAGGACGAATGAGGCGGTGGCAGCAATATTAACAGCAGATGGTTGCGGGAGCTGGAAGATAAGACGATTAAACAAAAAATTAGCTGAATGCTCTTAGGCAGAAGAAGATAAGGTTAGCAGCAAAGCAACTGCTCAGAAAGATATTGCAGTCTAGTGAAAGGAAGTGGAATAAAGAGAGAGAAAGTTTGCTGATAATCCTTTGTTTCCAGGAGGCTGAAGAGAAGACTGATAAAGAAGTATGCATGGCGGCAGAATTGGAAATTAAAAGTTTTATCAAACTGGTTGGTGGGAAGGCAAGCGAGCCAGGTTCTCGAGGGAAAAAAGAAATATGTCCAACCAAATTGACCTTTACAACAGAAATGGCACGAGACCAAATTATAAAACAGAAACCAGAGTTAAGGCAGTCAGAAAGATATGTGTTTTTCTTGCTCGGGACAGGACAGAAAAGGAGAGAGAAATACTGAGAGAGAGAACACAAAAAACACTGGAGACAGAAAGAAGAGCCAGGTAAGGCATCATCAGGTGTGAAAATTCAGCCTCCAGAGGAGAGTCATGCACACCGCCTGTATATACTCCCTACAATACCTAATCACCTTTCCCACTCATACAAGATAATTGAAAACAAGTCAAAACTTACTCCTTTCCTACGCACACAGTACTCACCTCTCCCAGTGCAAGAACCTTCAAAGCTGTTTTTACTCTTGCCCTTTCTGTACTTCCTAACCTCAGAAAATTCCCTTTCTTACATCAACAATTCTGACCTCTTTCCCTGACCCATGTGCAAAGGCCAGGAAATCAGGAATCCAAATCCAGTAACAAAAATGAAACTAAAAGTATAGTACACAAATGCGGATGGAATAACAAACAATTGTGATGACTGAAGCAGACGCATAGTGAAGTAGCTCCAGATATGGTAGCGCTCACAGAGACAAAGCTGACAGTAAGGTACAACCCAGCACTAAACAGGAGGAGATCAAGGCAGGATTATGCCAAAACCAATAGAGTGATATTGGACACACCATGGAGGTGGCCAGAAGAGCCCATGTGAGAATGTAAAGCTGTTGATCATAGAAGAGACTAACCAGATGGAAATAGACTGGAATAGCTTGAATTCACATTGTGCCAGGTGGTAATGATGGAAAACCTCATGCACCAACATGTTAGGGACACAACCTGAGGGGAGGAGAAGATGAACCAGCAAAGCTGGACGTTTTATTCACTCTGAACAATTCTGACATAGAAGATATTGATTACGAGAGTTTCAGTGCTAGTGAGTACAGTCATGAGTTTCAAATACTTCACAGAAGTAAACCTGGAGAGATAGCATAAGAAGGACGAGAGAAACCAGATTTCAAATGAGAAGACTACACAGGTATGAGACGATTCCTGAAAGAGGTAGAGTGGGAGAGGGAACTACAAGGAAATACAGCTAATGAAATGGAGTATGTAGCTGGAATTTGCAGGAAGGCAGAGAAGAAATTCATACCCTTGAGCAGAAGAACTAATGGCAGCAACAAAGTGAGCCAATGGTTTCAGGAGTACAAAGGCAAAGCTAAATATACAAGAGTATGGAAAAAGTAACGAAAGCAAAGAATGCAAAAAACAGGGAAGCAAGCAGTAGGATCAGAAAGTAAACTGCATGGGTAAACAAGACTTTCAACATCAATTTGGGAATGATATATCATCGGAAGTGAAATCCGACCCATAGTAACTATACATCTGCATCAGAAGAAAACAACAGTAAAGGACCTGATAATCATTCGAATGAAAAAGGAAGGAGAGTTTACATGAAATGACCAGGACGTCTGTGAGATCAGTAAGAAATTTAAGAGGGTATTCTCTGAGAAGACAGGGACATTACCAGAGCCTAAGAAATAGAGTGCACTAGCTAGAACTGAACACAATACATTTGGCAAGAGAAGAGGTGAGGAAACTGGTGTGCGAGAAAGATACATCAAAGGCAACAGTACCTGATAATATCTCTCCATGGGTCCTAAGAGAGCAGAAGTATTGTGTCAGTCACTAGCCACAATCTTTAACATGACAATCGACACTATTAGAGGTGCAGGATACAGCAAATGCAGTCCCAATATTTAAGCAAAGTGTCAGTATGGTAGCCTTATACCTAATGAGTTGGATCACGGGGTAAACTTTGTACTAATCTTATTGCCTAAACCACATATTAACCTAATAAATACCACAGCAAATGCGTGTCTTTCAAATCTAGGATTAGCTTTCAGGAACCTAAGCAAAAAATCTTCCCGACAATATACAGCAAATATCAGGAATACGCAGCACCAGTATGGAAGCCGCGCCTATGTAAGCAAGTCAACAAACTGGAGAAAGAGCACAGGTTTGCAGCGAGACTCCTTCCCATCGCTGTATACTGCCAATGAAACAGTAGAATCTGAAAACACAGACGAGTCACATGAATGTTAGAAAGTATTTCTCCTGGCCCAACTCAAGACCCGCTTTCAATTTCCCAACATTAGTATTAACTCTGCTCCCTTCCCCCTACCTATAATTTAATCCTAACCCCTCCCTCTGTAAAAAAATATAAACACTAACCCGAGTAATATCTTCCACATTCCTGACATGAAAGACAAACAGAAAGACTAGGCAACACAAACCGAGAGCAGGATATAAGAAGGATCAGAGTGTGGATCACAAAGGAAGATGGATTATCAAACATTAGTGATGAACTGAAACAATTAATAGTAGAAGTGACCCCAGACATCATAACTGTAACAGAGAGAAAGCTAACTAAAATGATAACAGATTCCATATTTCCACAAGTACATAAAAATAAGGAAAATGGAAACGCGAAAGGCAGAGAAGTTGCACTAATAGTTGAAATTAATGAAGTTTTGAAAAAATGAGAAGGATAAACAGAAATAAACTAAATAAGTACATAGCTGTCACAGTTAAAAATAAGAGACTCGAGACTAGTAGCAACAGTGATTTACAACTGTTCACTAAACAGAAGGCGACCAAGACAGAAATATGATGTGATAAATGGTTTAAAAACCGACAAGTTGAAGATTGAGACACTTATGCAACATATGGAATCTTATTGAAGAAACGTTTCGCCACACAGTGGCTTCATCAGTCCAATACAAAGCAGAAATGTGTAAGGAGAGGAGGAGTTTGAGGTAATCAGTCCCTCAGTCTGGAATCGATGACTGATGAAGCCACTGTGAAGCGAAACGTTTCTTCAATAAAGATTCCCATATGTTGCATAAGTGTCAGAAATATGATGACAAAAACAAAGCTATTAAATATGGGTGATTTCAACCCAAAAAATAAGTAGCTATGGAAAATGTATCCAAGTGGAAAGACTGTAAAACTAAATGGCTAAAATGAAGTTGGTTAACGAAAACTTAATGTGAAATAGGGGACACGACAACAGATAGAGAGGAAATGAGCCAGCATGACTCTATGTAGAACTTAACACAGGTACTTGTGACGTAGGTGAAAAAATATATGGAACCCTCTGGGTGTTAGCAACCAAAGAGCACAGAAGTTCAGATACCTCTTGGGAGAAAAAAAAATGAGGTAAAATTGGCTGGTGGGGGAAGCAAGAAACCAGAAATCAATTGTGAGAACTTTGAAAGGATGAGATAATTTCTGAATGCCTGGTAGTGGGACAGAAAACCAATGAGTAGCTCTTCCACAGTCACATCAAACGATAGCGAAAGACCACATAATTCTACTAAAGAATGAAGGAAGAGAGCTCATAAGAAGTGAAAAGAAAGTCTGCAAGGAGTTAAACAAGTGACTTAAAGAGGAAGGAAGGATAATATAACACCAACAGTACTCGGTGCCATACATCAAAGGCAATGGGAGCAGAAGCGTTGTCCACTGTACACCACTAGCTAAAATTTACAAGAATTCAATAAATATGTGACAGTTGACAGAGGTCTTGAAGACAGCGAGTGTATCCCCATTATTTAATACAGGAGAAAAACAGAAACCATTGAATTACAGAACAGTATCTCTGGCATGCTTACCAAGTAGTTATGGAGAAGATAATCAAAATGAAAGTGATAGAACAACCAGCACGATTGTAGAGAAAGCAAATCTTGTTTCACAGTTTGTTGGGATTCTATGGAAAAATAAAAGTGAGTCAAAAGAAAGACTAAAGTGTCAATTGCGTATTATTATTGAGCAGCAAGAAGACATTAGATACTGTACTTCACTGGAGGCTGGAGCACAAACTGAAGGTGCAAACTAGAATATCATAAGCGACCTATAAATGCACTAAAGATTACCTTACTAGTATGTAGGAATAAGTAATTGTATTAGAAGAGGTGACAGAATGGGGAAGAGTAACAAGCGATGTGCCACAAGGAACAGAATTAGGCCAGTAATATTACTACTGAATGGGAATGACATGTCAGAAAGTGGTGAGTCAGAAATATCCCTGTTGTTTGCAGATGATAGACACTAATGAAGAGCGTGAAAACAGAGGAGGGCAAGGAAGGCTGCAACCAGATCAAGGGATCTGCTGATTGAACAGATTATTCGTTTCTTGAATTCAACTCCCGTAAATGCAAGAATATGAAGATTGGTGAGTACAAAAAGACCGGACGTGGAATATAGACTCGGGGTGCAAAGACTTCAGAACTTACTCAGAGGGAAAGACCTAAGAATGTAGTAGTGTCAAGCATATAACCAGAGGGACACTTTAACTAACTTCTGCATTAGATGTTCGTTTGGCAAATCTCAGAGTAGCCTTTAGGGATTTCAACAATCATTCATGGCCCTTAATTCAACATATGTCAGGCCTATTTTCGAATATGCAGCAACAAAACGAGGCGGCTGAAAAAAATAAAGCATAATGTGACACATCACCGTAGTAATTAGGCATTGAACCATACCACTTACTACACCACCGTGGCATTTAAGTAATGAATCAGGGCACTCACTAGACCACCGTGGCACTTGAGGATATCTCCAGCTTCTTGAATAAAGAGAACTTCATTAGCATCATGGCATCAACCATGAAGGACTGATTAAGAGAGTTTGTTCTTCGATGTAAGGTCAGCAGTTCCAAACCAGTAGAGTACCTGTCTCCCTTCTCGAAAGCTAACGAAGGATTGTAACATATTTTATGTCATTCTCAACCTTATAATTTAGAAAGTTTGTAGCTGTACGTACGTCGCGATTTTTTCTAGCTAACTTTCTAAATCACTTAACGGGCAACTAATACTTTCATAATCCTTTGCCTTCTAGCACAAAAATCTTCTAGTTTTATATTACTTTCTTAAGCATTAATACCCAGATTCATATTTATCAAGGAAAAAGAATTAAGCTGCTGAGCCACTATAATTTTGCCCCATCTTATATCAGACAAAATATTTCGTTACACTGAATCCTGACGTACCAAGTACCTCTCCTCTGACCCATGACGTACCAGCGTACCAACAACAAGTTCTTTAATCTACATTTCGAGGTTTCCGACGTAAGAAACACCCGAGTACGATAATCCATCGCAGGGAAAGTCCATTTCCTTTGCCTTACGAATTATTTAACGAAATGTAAGCCAAAGAAAAAATATCTTGGGGTGAGTATAATACCGAGTACATCTCCTGAGGTGCACATCAAACAGACAACTGCTGCAGCATACGGGCGGCTGGCAAACCTAAGAATAGCGTTCCGATACCTCAGTAAGGAATCGTGCAAGACTCTGTACACCATATACGTCAGACCCAAATTTTAGTATACGTCACCAGTTTGGAATCCACACCTAGTCAAGCACGCCAAGAAATTAGAGAAAGTACAAAGGTTTGCAACAAGACTAGTCCCAGAGCTAAGGGGATTGTCCTACGAAGAAAGGTTAGGGGAAATCGTCCTGACGACGCTGGAGGACAGGAGGGTTAGGGGAGACATGATAACGACATATAAAAACTGCGAGGAATTGACAAGGTGGACAAAGACAGGATGTTCCAGAGATGGAACACAGAAACAAGGGGTCACAATTGGACGTTGAAGACTCCTATGAGTCAAAGGAATGTTAGGAAGTATTTCTTCAGTCATAGAGTTGTCAGGAAGTGAAATAGCCTTGAAAGTGACGTAGTGGAGGCAGGAACCATACATAGTTTTAAGACAAGGTTTGATAAAGCTCATGGAGCAGTGAGAGAGAGGATCTAGTAGCAATCAGTGAAGAGGTGGGGCCAGGAGGTATGACTCGACCCCTGCAACCACAAACCAAGCAAGAAGACAAGGAGATAAAAGCACGATTGAAAGCATCATGAAATTAATAGTAGAAGATGACATGACCCAGCTGGCAAATTTTCTGAGAATAGGGGGGTTTGCAAGAGGAAGAATCCGGCCAGTCAAAGTGATTTTTCAAGGCAGAATCGGCTCGAAACAGGATCCTGCAGGAGAAAGCAAGACTAAGGGATATGTCAGAGTACCGGAGGATGTATCTCGACTGCGACAGAACACGAGAAAAAAGGCAGAAACTGAAAGAGAGGGTACATAGAAGAAAGGAGGAAAGAGAGATGGACAGGAGAACCCAGACTCAGGAGGAAGCTCAAATACATCCTCCCTCACAACCTGGACAACCCCAATGCAACCAAACATTCTAACCCAAAACACACATGCCATACCCAATGCTCCCACTCACCTCATTACAAACTCCACCTTCACACCAACCACCCATAGTTCCTCATCAGGTCTCCCACTTTCCCAACCCCAACGTACCCCCCAGACTACAGTTTCATAAAAGAAGTTGAAGGTTTGATATACAAATGTAGATGGAATAACAAATAAATGTGAGGAGTGGCATGACAGAATAAAGGAGACATCCTCCGACATAATAGCACTCACAGAAACAAAGCTCACCAGGATGATAACAGATGCAATCTTTCCACCTGGATATCAAATCCTCAGGAAAGATAGAGGGAGCAGAGCAGGAGGAGTTACATTGCTCATTAACAACCGGTGGGGATTTGAGGAAGTGGAAGGAATGGATGGAATGGGTGAAAGGGACTACATAGTAGGAACAATTCAGTCTGAGGGTCATAAGGTGCTAATTGCTGTAATGTACAACCCGCCACAGAACTGCAGGAGGCCAAGATAAGAATATGACCAGAGCAACAGAGCAATGGTAGACTCACTAGCCGAGGTAGCCAGAAGAGCCCACATGGGGAGAGCAAAGTTACTAGGTATGGGTGATTTCAATCACAATTAGATTGATTGGGAAAACCTGGAGCCCCATGGGGGTCCTGAATCATGGAGAGCCAAGATGATAGATGTGGTACTGGAAAACCTCATGCATCAACATGTTAGAGATACTACGAGAGAGAGAGAGGTGAGGATGATCCAGCAAGACTGGACCTAGTATTCACCTTGAGTAGTTCGGACATCGCGGATATAATGTACAAAAGGCCCTTTGGAGCTAGTGATCATGTGGTTCTGTGTTTTGATTATATAGTTGAGCTACAAGTGGAGAGGGGAGCAGGAATAGGACAGAAAAAACGAAACTACAAAAGGGGGAACTACACAGGCATGAGGAACTTCCTACAAGACGTTCAGTGGGAGAGAGAATTGGCAGGAAACCCAGTAAAAGAAATGATGGACTATGTGACAACAAAATGCAAGGAGGCAGAGGACAGGTTTGTTTTCAAGGGAAACAGAAGTAATGGGAAGACCAGAACGAGTCCTTGGTTCACCCAAAGAAGTAGGGAGGCAAAAGCTAAGTGCACTAGAGAATAGAAAAAGTACAGAAGAAAAGTACAAAGGTAAATAAAGAGATTAGCCGAAGAGCCAGAAACGAATATGCACAGGTAAGAAGGGAGGCTCAGCGACAATACGAAAATGACATAGCATCAAAAGTCAAGTCTGACCCGAAGTTGTTGTATAGCCACATCAGGAGGAAAACAACAGTCAAGGACCAGGTAATCAGACTGAGAAAGGAAGGTGGGGAGTTCACAAGAAACGACCAAGAGATATGTGAGGAGCTCAACATGAGATTTAAAGAAGTATTTACATAGGAGACAGGGAGGACTTCAGGAATTCAGAATAGGGAGGTACACCAACAAGTGCTGGATAAAATACACACAACCGAGGAAGAGGTGAAGAAGCTGCTATGTGAACTTGAACCTCATAAGCGGTGTGACCAGACAACATCTCTCCGTGGGTCCTTAGAGAGGGAACAGAGATGTGTGTGCCACTAACAAAAATCTTCAACACATCCATTGAAAGTGGGCAGCTACCTGAGGTGTGGAAGAAGGCAAATGTAGTCCCAATTTTTAAGAAAGGAGACAGACATGAGGCATTAAACTACAGACCTGTGTCACTGACATGTATAGTATGCAAAGTCATGGAGAAGATCATCAGGAGGAGAGTGGTGGAACACCTAGAAATACACAAGCTTATAAACGACAACCGGCACTGTTTCAGGGAAGGAAAATCCTGTGTCACAAACCTACTGGAGTTTTATGACAAGGTAACAGAAGTAAGACACGAGAGAGAGGAGTGGATAGACTGCACTTTCTTGGACTGCAAGAAGGCGTTCGACACAGTTACTCACAAGAGGTTAATGCAAAAGCTAAAGGATCAGGCACACGTAACAGGAAAGTCACTGCAATGGATCAGAGAATATCTGACAGGGAGGCAACAACAAGGTGTCAGAGTGGGCACCTGTGACGAGTGGGGTTCCACAGGGGTCAGTCCTAGGACCTGTGCTGTTTTTGGTATATGTGAATCACATAACGGAAGGGATAGACTCAGAAGTGTCCCTGTTTGCAGATGATGTGAAGTTAATGAGAAGAATTAAATCAGTCGAGGATCAGGCAGGACTACAAAGAGACCTGGACAGGCTACAAGCCTGGTCCAGTAACTGCCTCCTTGATTTTAACTCTGCCAAATGCAAAGTCATGAAGATCGGGGAAGGGTAAAGAAAACCTCAGACAGAGTATAGTCTAGGTGGCCAAAGACTACAAACCTCACTCAAGGAAAAAGATCTTGGGGTGAGTATAATACCGAACACATCTCCTGAGGTGCACATCAATCAGATAACTGCTGCAGCATATGGGCGTCTGGCAAACCTAAGAATAGCGTTCCAATACCTCACTAAGGAATCGTTCAAGACTCTGTACACCATATACGTCAGGCCCATACTGGAGTATGCAGCACCAGTTTGGAACCCACACCTGGTCAAGCACGTCAAGAAATTAGAGAAAGTACAAAGGTTTGCAACAAGACTAGTACCAGAGTTAAGGGGATTGTCCTACGAAGAAAGGTTAAGGGAAATCGGCCTGACGACAGTGGAGGACAGGAGGGTTAGGGAAGACATGATAACGATATATAAAATACTGCGAGGAATAGATAAGGCGGCCAGAAACAGGATATTCCAGAGATGGGACAGCAACAAGGGGTACCAATTGGAAGTTGAAGACTCCTATGAGTCAAAAGGATGTTGGGAAGTATTTCTTCAGTCATAGAGTCGTCAGGAAGTGGAATACCCTAGAAAGTGACGTAATGGAGGCAGGAATCATACATAGTTTTAAGACAAGGTTTGATAAAGCTCATGGAGCAGGGAGAAAGAGGACCTAGTAGCAATCAGTGAAGAGGCGGGGAGAGGAGTTATGACTCGACCTCTGCAACCACAAATAGGTGAGTACAAATAGGTGAGTACACATACACACACTCGCACACACACACACTCACACAAACACCATGGGGTGAGTATAACACCAGGTACATCTCCTGAGGCGCACATCAACCAAATAACTGCTGCAGCATATGGGCGCCTAGCAAACCTAAGAACAGCATTCCGACATCTTAATAAAGAATCGTTCAGGACCCTGTACACTGTGTACGTTAGGCCCATACTGGAGTATGCAGCACCAGTTTGGAACCCACACCTTGCCAAGCACGTGAAGAAGCTCGAGAAAGTGCAAAGTTTTGCAACAAGACTAGTCCCGGAGCTAAGTGGTATGTCCTTCGAGGAGAGGTTAAGGGAAATCGACCTGACGACACTGGAGGACAGGAGAGATAGGGGGGACATGATAACAACATATCAGATACTGAGAGGAATTGACAAAGTGGACAGAGACAGAATGTTCCAGAGATGGGACACAACAACAAGGGGACACAGTTGGAAGTTGAAGACTTAGATGAATCACAGGGATGTTAGGAAGTATTTCTTCAGTCACAGAGTGGTCGGGAAGTGGAATAGTTTAGAAAGTGATGTAGTGGAGGCAGGATCCATACATATCTTTAAGAAGAGGTATGATAAAGCTCATGGCGCAGGGAGAGTGACCCAGTAGCGGCCAGTGAAGAGGCGGGGCCAGGAGCTGTGACTCTACCCCTGCAACCACAACTAGGTGAGTACAACTAGGTGAGTACACACACACACACACCAGTCTGGAACCCACACCTGGTCAAGCACGTCAAGAAATTAGAGAAAGTGCAAAGGTTTGCGACAAGGTTAGTTATACAACTCAGGGGACAGTCCTATGAAGAAAGGTTGAGGGAAATAGGACTAACAACACTGGAGGACAGAATTGTTAGAGGAGACATGATAACGACATACAAAATACTGCGGGGAATCGACAAGGTAGATGGTGACAGGATGTTCCAGAGAGGGAACACAGAAACAAGGGGACACAACTGGAAGCTGAAGACTCATATGAGTCAAAGGGATGTTAGGAAGCATTTCTTCAGCCATAGAGTAGTCAGGAAGTGGAATAGTCTCGCAAACGATATAGTGGAGTCAGGAACCATACATAACTTTAAGACAAGGTATGATAAAGTTCATGGAGCAGGGAGAGAAGAGACCCAGTACCGGACAGCGAAGAGGCGGGGCCAAGAGCTGAGTCTCGACCCCTGCAACCACAATTAAGTGAGTACAATTATGTGAATACACACATGAAGAGTGGGAAAGGACAAAGAAGACCGCAGACGGAGTACAGTCTAGGGGTCCAGAGACTACAATCCTCACTCAAGAAAAAGGATCTTGTTGTGAGTATAACACCGGGCACATCTCCTGAGGGGCACATCAACCAAATAACTGCTGCAGCATATGGGCTCATAGCAAACCTAAGAACAGCATTCCATGCAGCACCAGTTTGGAACCCACACCTAGCCAAGCACGTAAGAAAACTAGAGAAAGTGCACAGGTTTGCAAGAAGACTAGTCCTGGAGCTAAGGGGCATGTCCTACGAGGAGAGGTTAAGGGAAAGCGACCTGACGACACTCGACAGGAGAGATATGGGGATATTATAACGACATATAAAATACTGAAGAATTAACAAGGTGGACAGAGACAGGATGTTCCAGAGATGGGACACAGCAACAAGGGGTCACAGTTGGAAGTTGAAGACTCAGATGAATCACAGGGATGTTAGGAAGTGGAAAAGTCTGGGAAGTGATGTAGTGGAGGCAGGATCCATACATACCTTTAAGAAGAGGTATGATAAAGCTCATGGAGGAGGATGAGTGACCTAGTAGCGACCAGTGAAGAGGAAGGGCCAGGAGCTGTGAATCAACCCCTGCAACCACATATAGGTGAGTGCACACACAGACACACACAGACAAACACACGCACACGCACACACACAGCTATGACTCGACCCCTGCAACCACAAATAGGTGAGTACAAATAGGTGAGTACACACACTCGCACTCGCACACACACATACACACAGGAGCTGTGACTAGACCCCTGCAACGACAACTAGGTGAGTACAGACACACACACACCTCCACATATTCATACAGAGGGATCGAACATAGGAGCAGAGAAAAACTGGAAAGCTGAGGTGAGAGAGATAGAAGGAAAAAAAAACAGAAGCACAAAAGCTAGCGTAGAGTTACAAGAGCTAGGACACCCAGAGCATCAAAACCACCAGCCAGCAACAAGATATTTAATAATAGCAACAACGTTTTTCTTCCATCCTCTCTTTAATCTAAACTGCAGTAGTGGCCCAACTACTATTCCTGTGCTTTCTCCTATTATCTTTCCCACTTGTAATCCCTCATTTCCCCACCTCCCTCTTCACACCTTATTCAATTGATTTCACATTTTAAAGCATGCTTAACTATGACTAAGTGAAGACTAGTGGAGCCACTGACATGGGCATCTGCTCTCTGCTCACTCATATATACATCATTCCCGAAACTGATTTCCATGAGATCGCTGAACAGACCTTCAACTACACTATTTCAGGTGTTGTCGAAGCATTGAGTATGTTGTTGTAGGTTACAGGTGAGGATAGTGGTGGTGGTGGTGGTGTGGTGTTGATGGTGGTAGTTTGATGTTGGTGGTGTATGTGATGGTGGTGGTGGTTAGGGTGGTAGTACCAGTGGTGGTGGTGGTGATAATAGGGGTGGTGATGGTGGTATTGCTGGTGATAGACACAGATTTATGCGTAAACATGTATATATACATAAATTTTACACACATACATATATACACATACTTGAACACAAATACATATGTATAAGTGAACATCTTCACACGTATTCATTTAAAAAAATACATATGTAAATACACAAATACTCATATGCATAAATACGCACACAAATACATACACATACATGTACTGTATTCATTGAAGAGTACACATATGTACAAAAATTCGCATGTACAAACACACGTGTATGCATATTTTTATATTTTGCTCCTCTGGAATTTTAGGACCCCTCATTATTCCATTTGCAAGCACCGTACTGGAGGAAATGCGGACTAATGAAATACGCGGGTGCCCTTATTGAATCCCGCAGCGACTACGCTACGTCTAGCTGAAATATGAGTTAATCTCTGAAGAAAGTCCACCGTGATACATACATTGGGAGGCTGTGTACGGGATTACGTTGAAACAAAAATGTGTTGATTATTAACCCAGATTAACCCAATATTATTCTTTCCCAGAATCAGTTTTCAAGTCTCTGGAAGTGGAATTCTTTCCTGGAGTTAATTTTATTCTTTTGTAAGTCATAAACGTCGTTTTATGAGCTCTCTGAGGATATTTTGATTGTTATTGTAATCCAGGAAAAACTAGAGAAGTATAGCCATGACATTTCACTGAATGCTTTGAAATTTTGGTAAGAATTTACCATTTGGAAACAGCGTTGCTTTTAAAATACTTTATCATTCCTTGATCCCTCTCTCACCTTGAAACCCTTTTTTCAGTGTCTTATCATAAATTTGAATAGCATTTCAACTTTTAAAACACTTATTTGCAAATTGTACACAGAATCAAAACAAGTAACTATGCAGAGATTGAGTTACCTTTTAGGGTGGAAGCAGATTACCTGCATCATAAATTACCTTTATATTGTCTTAATTAGATATGCCAGAAGTTATACCTTAAAGAGGTTGCCTGATTTTTTTTTTTCATCCATTTTCTTTTTCATTCCATTTTATATCGTTCATAATTCAAAAGCGCCTCAAATTTCCAAAATCTGTGTACGGAAACGAGGAGTAAATTCTTGAATCAGCTGGCAAGTTAAAGTGCCCCGTGATTATTATGTTACCATAATGATGACCAAATTAAAAAAAAATGTCAAGTGATAAAGATTTAACCCAGAGAAGTTTAATAACCCTTGGTTAAGCCACTTTTGAGGGACTAATGTGATTGCATGTGCCCTTTTTGTTGAGATCTACGAATCTAGAAAAATTATAAATATGATTTTAGCAGAAAAAATAAGGTAAAACTGTAGCATATATAAGGAGAGAGAGAGAGAGAGAGAGAGAGAGAGAGAGAGAGAGAGAGAGAGAGAGAGAGAGAGAGAGAGAGAGAGAGAGAGAGAGAGAGAGAGAGAGAAATAGAAAAGATTGAGAAAAAAACTAGAAAAGAGACAGACAGACAGACAGAGACAGAGAGGCAGAGACAAACAGACAGACAGACAGACAGATACAGAAAGACAGACAGACAGAGACAGAGACAGAGAGACAGAAAGGTAGAGGTAGGGCGGGGAAGGCTAGCTTTCTCAGAACCATAACAAACGAAGTACATCTAGTTAGTTTTGCGGCACATGCCTGGCTATCAGTGTGTGTCAGTGTTCTCTTGTTACCAGTCTGTGTTCTCACTTTTTCACACAAAGGTTTTTATAGTGTTAGGTTAAGGGTTCCTACCTATCTTTTCAAGGTAAGATATGTAACCTACATGAACACATTTGAAGGCCTTTTAATTGTTATGATAAATACAAATTTGGAATAGGATGACGTTGGAGTCCTTGTGGGTCAGTGATTTGTTTTGTTCACCTGATTTTATTTCATCGATGTTATTATGTTGTAGGAATATCTTCCATACTCGAGACATCCTAGGAATGAATTATCTCAGAAGAAGTGATGTTCTTGAGAAGGGTACAGCTCCCGTCCTCAGAGTGGAGCCAAGTTTGGTACCTTGACAACATTAACCTTGTACATAACAGTAAGTCCGCCCACATGCCTACGGTGTTGAAGGCTCTGTTGAGATGACAGATCTGTCTAGGTCGGATTCAGATGAATCGTCTTGCTTTGTTCTTTATGCTGTCAAGAAGGACGCAAGACTCATACAGAGTGTTGTCGAGCAGATTAGAGATACGTCTAAGTGTTTTAAGCTTCCTGGCAGCTTTCCTTGCAAGATTTACTAGGCGGTTCTTCATAGTTTGAAATCGGATATCACGCCAAGGATATCGACCTCATCCCTGGGTTCCAACACCCTCTCATTCATTCTTACCACTGCTCCAGCATCACCATCATGGATCATAGACACCATCATCATTAGTGTTTTCTCAGGAGCAAATGTGATCTGCCATCTTTTCCAAAGGCTGATGTTGCTGTAAGCTGGTGATGTAACTGAGAGCAGCTGGCATTTTCTCCATTGGAATGCAGATTCTGCTGGTTTTGACATCATTGTAATAGATATTCCATAACAATGGCCTAAACACATTTCACTGTGGAACACTCGCACCCACAGTGCCTTGTTAACTATCCCGTTGAGAACCACACTTAGAGATCTACATTGAAAAAATCACTAAGAAGGCTTAGTGCAGAGCCTGAGACTCCTGGTGTCTCCCTGGTACCATATTCGGCCGAAAGAATATCCACTATGACTTGTACACACAGAAGGACATCCATCATGCCACGTACACACACACACACACACACACACATCCATCATGCCACATACACATACAAGCACATCCACCATGCCACGTACACACACAGCTACTATACAGCTGACCATGAATTCATCCAAGTGACTGATGCCAAATAGTGGAGAGGTTTAACAGCAGATCAGCAGCACAGCGGCCCTTTCTGAAGCCATATTGATGGACACAAAGAAGAGAGTGGTGGTCGAAAGACGCTGTCATCTGCCGTGAGATTATTGTCTGATCAACCTTGCCAGTGATTGATGGCAGTGATGCTGGTCTGTTGATGCTGATCTGCGCTCTGCTCTTATTTTTGTGAAAATGAATTGCACTTGTGTCTATCCACGAAGAAAGCCATTTACATTGTGCTAGTTAGAGATGATGTTAGCTGGTTTGTATATCTGGGCTCACCTTATTTGGACCCACAGCCGTTTCTTGGTCCAACGATTTAAGGGAAAGGTACATCTCATCCGGCCTTTTTGTCACCACTGATAACATTAATAGATCTTGCTACCTGTCTGTGTTCTCTTGCTACCTGTCTGTGTTCTCTTGCTACCTGTCTGTGTTCTCTTGCTACCTGTCTGTGTTCTCTTGCTACCTCTCTGTGTTCTCTTGCTACCTGTCTGTGTTCTCTTGCTACCTCTCTGTGTTCTCTTGCTACCTGTCTGTGTTCTCTTGCTACCTCTCTGTGTTCTCTTGCTACCTGTCTGTGTTCTCTTGCTACCTCTTTGTGTTCTCTTGCTACCTGTCTGTGTTCTCTTGCTACCTCTTTGTGTTATATTGCTACCTGTCTGTGTTCTCTTGCTACCTCTTTGTGTTCTCTTGCTACCTGTCTGTGTTCTCTTGCTAAATCTCTGTGTTCTCTTGCTACCTCTTTGTGTTCTCTTGCTACCTATTTGTGTTCTCTTGCTAAATCTCTATGTTCTCTTGCTACTTCTCAGTGTTCTCTTGCTACCTCTTTGTGCTCTCTTTGCTACCTGTTTGTGTTCTCTTGCTACCTCTCTGTGTTATTTTGATGCCTCTTTGTGTTTTCTTGCTACCTGTTTGTGTTCTCTTGCTACCTCTGTGTTATTTTGCTACCTCTTTGTGTTCTCTTGCTACCTGTCTGTGTTCTCTTGCTACCTGTCTGTGTTCTCTTGCTACCTGTCTGTGTTCTCTTGCTACTTCTCTGTGTTCTCTTGCTTTCTCTCTGTGTTCTTTTGCTACCTCTCTGTGTTCTCTTGCTATCTCTCTGTGTTCTCTTGCTACCTCTTTGTGTTCTCGTCCTACCTATCTGTGTTCTCTTGCTACCTGTCTGTGTTCTCTTGCTACCTGTCTGTGTTCTCTTGCTACCTGTCTGTGTTCTCTTGCTACCTGTCTGTGTTCTCTTGCTTCCTGTCTTTGTTCTCTTGCTACCTGTCTGTGTTCTCTTGCTACCTGTCTGTGTTCTCTTGCTACCTCTCTGTGTTCTCTTGCTATCTCTCTGTGTTCTCTTGCTACCTGTCTGTGTTCTGTTGCTTCCTGTCTGTGTTCTCTTGCTACCTGTCTGTGTTCTCTTGCTACCTGTCTGTGTTCTCTTGCTACCTCTCTGTGTTCTCTTGCTATCTCTCTGTGTTCTCTTGCTACCTGTCTGTGTTCTCTTGCTACCTCTCTGTGTTCTTTTGCTACCTCTGTGTGTTCTCTTGCTACCTGTCTGTGTTCTCTTGCTACCTGTCTGTGTTCTCTTGCTACCTGTCTGTGTTCTCTTGCTACCTGTCTGTGTTCTCTTGCTCTCTCACCGTCTCTCGGACTCTACACATTCAAATATCACTTCTCTTTTGAGTTTATCTACTGTTTGTTTACCACTAGACTAATATTCCTCTAAGTGTATGTACCTTTTCTGTTTCTCGCTCTTTGCTTTCTGTGTTTCTCACACGATTTATCAGACTCTCTCCCCACTTTTTCCATTCTCCTCCCCTCTCTCTCTCTCTCTCTCTCTCTAATCGTCTCTCTCTCTCTCTCTCTCTCTCTCTCTCTCTCTCTCTCTCTCTCTCTCTCTCTCTCTCTCTCTCTCTCTCTCTCTCTCTCTCTCTCTCTCTCTCTCTCTCTCTCTCTCTCGTTTCCTTTCACTTTTATCACATAAATTTCCTTCTCCCAGTTGGTCCTGGCTATGGAGGCATGAAAGTTTTATCTCATTAATTAGTCACAATTATTTACAGAGCGCAGTTCGAGGGGAAAATGGAGAGGCACTAGTCTTTTCCCTTCCCCTTCCTTCCTCCTATCTACACCCTTCTTTCCATAATCCAATCCTTCACCCATCCCCATGCCTCCAACCATCCACCCTTCCCTTCAAAAAAATCTCCAATCCCTGAACGTTACGTACCTCTCCTCACCCTATTCATATTCCTCCCCCCATCACCCTCTACTTCATCTCTTCTCCCTCCTCTCCTTATCACCATACACCATCATCCACCGTTCCAGGTCTTCCTCAGCTGTAATAGCGAGAATAAACTCCTTCCCCACCCAGCCATTACATCCCGCTCCAGGTAATGGGAAACATAGGGAGAGAGAAGAGATGCAGAGGGGACAGAACTGATGTAGGGGAAGAGAAAAGAGATGCAGAGGAGAAGGGAGAGATGCAGGAGGAGGTAATAGTTGGAGGAAGAGGGAAAGGTTGCGAGAGAGAAGGAATACAGGAAGGTGAAACAAAGTAAGTAGGAAATAATTATATCGGGCCGGAAAAGATTGCATGGGGAGGGAAAAGATTGCATGGGAAGGGAAAACATTGCATGGGGAGGGAAAACATTGCATGGGGAGGGAAAACATTGCATGGGGATGGAAAATATTGCATGGGGAGGGAAAACATTACATGGGGAGGGAAAACATAGCATGGGGAGGGAAAACATTGCATGGGGAGGGAAAACATTGCATGGGGAGGGAAAACATTACATAGGGAGGGAAAACATTACATGGGGAAGGAAAACATTGAATGGGGAGGGAAAACATTACATGGGGAGGGAAAACATTACATGGGAAGGAAAACATTGCATGGGGAGGAAAAACATTGCATGGGGAGGGAAAACATTACATGGTGAGGGAAAACATTACATGGGGAGGGAAAACATTACATGGGGAGGAAAACATTACATGGGGAGGAAATGTTACATGAGTTGGAAAACATTACATGGGGTGGGAAAACATTACATGGGGAGGAAAACATTACATGAGGAGGAAAACATTACATGGGGAGGGAAAACGTTACATATGGAGGAAAATATTACATGGGGTGGGAAAACATTACATGGGGAGGGAAAACGTTACATGGGGAGGGAAAACGTTACATGGGGTGTGGAAACATTACATGGGGTGGAAAACATTACATGGGGAGGGAAAACATTACTTGAAGAGGTAAAACATTACATGGGGTGGGAAAACATTACATGGGAAGGGAAAACGTTACATGGGGAGGGAAAACATTACATGGGGAGGGAAAACATTACATGGGTAGGGAAAACATTACAAGTGGAGGGGAAACGTTACATGGGGTGGGAAAACATTACATGGGGAGGGAAAACGTTACATGGGGAAGGAAAACATTACATGTAGAGGGAAAACATTACATGGGGTGGGAAAACATTACATGGGGGGAAAACATTACGTTATGGGAAATCATTACATGGGGAGTGAAAACATTATAGGGTGGGAAAACATTGCATGAGGAGGGAAAATATTACATGGGAGGAAAACATTACATGGGAAGAAAACATTACATGGGGTGGGAAAACATTACATGGGGTGGGAAAACATTACATGGGGAGGAAACATTACATGGGGTGGGAAACATTACATGGGGAGGGAAAACATTGCATGGGGAGGGAAAACTTTACATGGGGAGGGAAAACATTACATGGGCAGGGAAAACATTAATGGAGGGAGGAAAACATTACATGGTGGGAAAAGTTACATGGGATGGGAAAACATTACATGGGGAGGGAAAACATTACATTGGGAGGAAAACATAACATGGGTGGGAAAACATAACATGGGGTGGGAAAACATTACATGGTGAGGAAAACATTACATGGGGAGGAAAACATTACATGGGAGGAAAACATTACATGGGGGGGAAATGTTACATGGGTTGGAAAACATTACATGGGGTGGGAAAACATTACATGGGGAGGGAAAACATTACATGAGGAGGGAAAACATTACATGGGAGGAAAACATTACATGGGAGGAAAATATTACATGGGGGGGAAAAACATTACATAGGGGGGGAAAAAGTTACATGGGAGGGAAAACTTACATGGGTGGGGAAACATTACATGGGGTGGAAAACATTACATGGGAGGAAAACATTACTGAAGAGGTAAAACATTACATGGGGTGGGAAAACATTACATGGGAAGGGAAAACGTTACATGGGGAGGGAAAACATTACATGGGGAGGGAAAACATTACATGGAGTAGGGAAAACATTACATGTGGAGGGAAACGTTACATGGGGTGGGAAAACATTACATGGGGAGGGAAAACGTTACATGGGGAAGGAAAACATTACATGAAGAGGGAAAACATTACATGGGGTGGGAAAACATTACATGGGGAGGGAAAACATTACATTAAGTGGGAAATCATTACATGGGGAGTGAAAACATTACTTAGGGTGGGAAAACATTGCATGAGGAGGGAAAATATTACATGGGGAGGGAAAACATTACATGGGGAAGAAAAACATTACATGAGGTGGGAAAACATTACATGGGGTGGGAAAACATTACATGGGGAGGGAAACATTACATGGGGTGGGAAAACATTACATGGGGAGGGAAAACATTGCATGGGGAGGGAAAACCTTACATGGGGAGGGAAAACATTACATGGGTAGGGAAAACATTAAGTGGAGCGGAGGAAAAACATTACATGGGTGGGAAAAGTTACATGGGGTGGGAAAACATTACATGGGGAGGGAAAACATTACATGGGGAGGGAAAACATAACATGGGTGGGAAAACATTACATGGGGTGGGAAAACATTACATGGTGAGGGAAAACATTACATGGGGAGGGAAAACATTACATGGGGAGGGAAAACATTACATGGGGAGGGAAACGTTACATGGGTTGGAAAACATTACATGGGGTGGGAAAACATTACATGGGGAGGGAAAACATTACATGGGGAGGGAAAACATTACATGGGGAGGGAAAACGTTACATGGGGAGGGAAAATATTACATGGGGTGGAAACATTACATGGGGAGGGAAAACGTTACAGGGAGGGAAAACGTTACATGGGGTGGGAAACATTACATGGGGTGGGAAAACCTTACATGGGGAGGGAAAACATTACTTGAGGAGGTAAAACATTACATGGGGTGGGAAAACATTACATGGGAAGGGAAAACGTTACATGGGGAGGGAAAACGTTACATGGGGAGGGAAAACATTACATGGGGAGGGAAAACGTTACATGGGGAGGGAAAACATTACATAGGGAGGGAAAACATTACATGGTGAGGGTAAACATTACATGGGGAGGGAAAAGATGTAGGAGGCACATGGACGCAGGGGAAATTAAAGGAAACAGATAGGAGAGAAAAATGAAGGTGAAGAAATACAGGGAAGAGAACACTTCAGGGCCATAGGGAAGGGATGGGGAGAAGTGGACAGGAATGCAGACGAAGGGAAGCGATGTAGGGGTGAGGGTAGGGCTGCAGAAGGGAGGGAAGGGATGTAAGACGTGAAAAGGGATGCAGGAGGGGAGTGAAGAGATGAGGGGGGATAGGAATGCAGGAGCGGGGAAGAGGATGCAGGAGAGAGGGAAGGGTTGCAAGAATACTGGGAAGACTAGATGCAGGTGATGGGGGAAGAGGAGGAAGGGGATGCAGGGATGCTAGGGATAATGGATGCAGGGGCAGGGGTAGGAGGAAAAAAAGACGCAGGGATGCTGGGGATAGTGGATGCAGGGAGGAGAGGATTAAAGAGAATTATATTAGTATTGGTACATTCTCGTCTCCCTCGAGTCATCAGCACCCAATTAAAGCCGGTATCGACGAGCTTATCTCTTGGGATTTACAAGGTGTGAAAGGTGTTCAGAGCGGATAGACATGGTGTGGAGGGAGTTCAGGGTATGTGTACACAATATGCAGGATGGTCAGGGCAGGTATGCATTGTGTTGTTCTTCATGGTGGGTTTACACTAGATGGAGGGTGTACAAGGCGGCTGTATATGGTATAGACGGTGCTCAGAAAGCAGGGCATTCAAGGCGAATGTACATTGTGTGGAGAATGTTCAGGGTGAGTGTACATGGTTTAAAGGGTGTTCAATATTGGTGTACATGGTAGGAAGTGTAGTTATGATGTGAGTAGATGGTGTGGATGGTGTTCAGGGTGAATTTATATGGTATGAAGAGTGTTCACGTGAGTGTATTCGATGTGCAAGTTGTTCAAGGAAGAATGTGTATGGCTTGGAAGTAGTTCTGGGTAGGTGTATATGGTGTGGAGGGTGTACTCTGTCGAGAAGCATGGCGTACACAATGTTCAGGGTGAGTGCACATAATGTGAAAGATTTTAGAGAGGTAATACATAATAAGGAGGGTATAAAGAGTGGATGAATATGTGTGGGGAATATCGTGGTAGGTATTGAGCTACGGGAGGTTGTGCATAGTTTAAAGGGGGTGGAGGCGTTCATGAGGGTGTACAGTGGGAGGAGAATTTTCAGGGCGGATGTACATGATCTGGAGGATGTTTAGTAGGGGATGTATTGTGTAGGATGGGGAGGATATTCACGGTGACTTTACATGGTGTGGATTATATTCAGAGAGGGAGTACATGATATAAACTGTTCTCGGGTGGGTGTACATAACATAGAGGATCTTCAGGATATGTGTACATACTATGAAGGGTGTTCAGAGTTAGTGTCCAAATTGCGGAGAGTATAAAGGTTTGGAGTACATTATCTGGGTGGTATTCAGGCGTGGCTAGTGAACAGGACTGGTGTACCTGTTGTACAGAATTTTTATGTCAGGTGTACATGGCTGGTGTACTTTCATACCTGTGCGAATGTATATATGTATGTATTCAAGTGCATGAATATGCACTTGAATACATACACGTGCAAACTAATACACACAAAAATATATGACACATACATATCCATATACATATACACAGCGATACTTATGCAAAGGCATACATAAGCACATAGGCTGGGGAAAATATGTTTTTCAAACTCCAGCGAAACTTACAACAACATACAAAACTTTCTCACGACTTCATATCGTCACATCATACACCTAACTTAAAATATATATTATCTCATGTCTGCTTCCACATATTATCTCATCTCTGCTTCCACATATTATCTCATCTCTGCTTCCACATATTATCTCATCTCTGCTTCCATATGTGTTGTGGGTGAGATAAGTGTCGATGGTCAGGCTCGCTCCCTCGTAATAATGTTTGAGTGCCTCGGGTCTGCCCATTTCTTTATAAGATACTGTGGTCGAGTATGAGAGGGTAGGTTGCTGTGGTCGAGTATGAGAGGGCAGGTTGCTGTGGTCGAGTATGAGAGGGCAGGTTGCTGTGGTCGAGTATGAGAGGGCAGGTTGCTGTGGTCGAGTATGAGAGGGAAGGTTGCTGTGGTCGAGTATGAGAGGGTAGGTTGCTGTGGTCGAGTATGAGAGGGTAGGTTGCTGTGGTCGAGTATGAGAGGGTAGGTTGCTGTGGTCGAGTATGAGAGGGTAGGTTGCTGTGGTCGAGTATGAGAGGGTAGGTTGTTGTGGTCGAGTATGAGAGGGTAGGTTGCTGTGGTCAAGTATGAGAGGGCAGGTTGCTGTGGTCAAGTATGAGAGGGCAAGTTGCTGTGGTCAAGTATGAGAGGGCAAGTAGCTGTGGTCAAGAATGAGAGGGCAGGTTGCTGTGGTCAAGTATGAGAGGGCAAGTTGCTGTGGTCAAGTATGAGAGGGCAGGTTGCTGTGGTCAAGTATGAGAGGGCAAGTTGCTGTGGTCAAGTATGAGAGGGCAGGTTGCTGTGGTCAAGTATGAGAGGGCAGGTTTCTGTCGTCGAGTAGGAGAGGGAAGGTTGCTGTGGTCAAGTATGAGAGGGCAGGGTGCTGTGGTCAAGTATGAGAGGGCAGGGTGCTGTGGTCGAGTATGAGAGGGCAGGTTTCTGTGGTCGAGTATGAGAGGGTAGGTTGCTGTGGTCGAGTATGAGAGGATAGGTTGCTGTGGTTGAGTATGAGAGGGTAGGTTGCTGTGGTCGAGTATGAGAGGGTAGGTTGCTGTGGTCGAGTATGAGAGGAAAGGTTGCTGTGGTTGAGTATGAGAGGGTAGGTTGCTGTGGTCGAGTATGAGAGGGTAGGTTGCTGTGGTCGAGTATGAGAGGAAAGGTTGCTGTGGTTGAGTATGAGAGGGAAGGTTTCTGTGGTCGAGTATGAGAGGGTAGGTTGCTGTGGTCAAGTATGAGAGGGCAGGTTGCTGTGGTCGAGTATGAGAGGGTAGGTTGCTGTGGTTGAGTATGAGAGGGTAGGTTGCTGTGGTCGAGTATGAGAGGATAGGTTGCTGTGGTTGAGTATGAGAGGGTAGGTTGCTGTGGTCGAGTATGAGAGGGTAGGTTGCTGTGGTCGAGTATGAGAGGAAGGTTGCTGTGGTTGAGTATGAGAGGGTAGGTTGCTGTGGTCGAGTATGAGAGGGTAGGTTGCTGTGGTCGAGTATGAGAGGAAAGGTTGCTGTGGTTGAGTATGAGAGGGAAGGTTTCTGTGGTCGAGTATGAGAGGGTAGGTTGCTGTGGTCAAGTATGAGAGGGCAGGTTGCTGTGGTCGAGTATGAGAGGGTAGGTTGCTGTGGTTGAGTATGAGAGGGTAGGTTGCTGTGGTCGAGTATGAGAGGATAGGTTGCTGTGGTTGAGTATGAGAGGGTAGGTTGCTGTGGTCGAGTATGAGAGGGTAGGTTGCTGTGGTCGAGTATGAGAGGAAAGGTTGCTGTGGTTGAGTATGAGAGGGTAGGTTGCTGTGGTCGAGTATGAGAGGGTAGGTTGCTGTGGTCAAGTATGAGAGGGCAGGGTGCTGTGGTCGAGTATGAGAGGGAAGGTTCTGTGGTCGAGTATGAGAGGGTAGGTTGCTGTGGTCAAGTATGAGAGGGCAGGTTGCTGTGGTCGAGTATGAGAGGGTAGGTTGCTGTGGTCGAGTATGAGAGGGTAGGTTGCTGTGGTCGAGTATGAGAGGGTAGGTTGCTGTGGTTGAGTATGAGAGGGTAGGTTGCTGTGGTCGAGTATGAGAGGGTAGGTTGCTGTGGTCGAGTATGAGAGGGAAGGTTGCTGTGGTCGAGTATGAGAGGGCAGGTTGCTGTGGTCGAGTATGAGAGGTAGGTTGCTGTGGTCAGTATGAGAGGAAAGGTTGCTGTGGTTGAGTATGAGAGGGAAGGTTTCTGTGGTCGAGTATGAGAGGGTAGGTTGCTGTGGTCAAGTATGAGAGGGCAGGTTGCTGTGGTCGAGTATGAGAGGGTAGGTTGCTGTGGTTGAGTATGAGAGGGTAGGTTGCTGTGGACGAGTATGAGAGGATAGGTTGCTGTGGTTGAGTATGAGAGGGTAGGTTGCTGTGGTCGAGTATGAGAGGGTAGGTTGCTGTGGTCGAGTATGAGAGGAAAGGTTGCTGTGGTCGAGTATGAGAGGGTAGGTTGCTGTTGTCGAGTATGAGAGGGCAAGTTGCTGTGGTCGAGTATGAGAGGGTAGGTTGCTGTGGTCGAGTATGAGAGGGTAGGTTGTTGTGGTCGAGTATGAGAGGGTAGGTTGCTGTGGTCGAGTATGAGAGGGTAGGTTGCTGTGGTCGAGTATGAGAGGGTAGGTTGCTGTGGTCGAGTATGAGAGGGTAGGTTGCTGTGGTCAGTATTAGAGGGTAGGTTGCTGTGGTCGAGTATGAGAGGGAGGTGCTGTGGTCGAGTATGAGAGGTAGGTTGCTCTGGTCGAGTATGAGAGGGTAGGTATATATATATATATATATATATATATATATATATATATATATACATGATAGTAGTAAGCCTGGCACCTTTGCATTGTACAAGTGCATTGTGGAGCTCGGTTACTGAAGAATGGCTCGTGGAAGAATTAACAGTTTGAATATGACGAGTCAATATCCAGACTATCCTACCCGCTGGTGTTCGTGCACGATGGCCTGTGCAAATATGAACAATTTTCTTTCTTTTTTTCTTTTTGCTCCGCCACGTCTCCTCACCAGTTTCTGTTTCTTATATTAATTAGTAATACCTTTATTTAATCTAACTTAACTATTAGGTAACTTAACTATTAGGTATGAATGCAATATTAAGAAAATTAGCTGTGAATCTAAGAAAAATAATTTTGTCCGTCCCAGTAGCAGTATCGAGTCCTGCTGACTGCAATCTTTTCTGTATATACCCGCTTGTTTCTGGTGGTGCATTGATATAAAATAAATAAATAAATATATATATATATATATATATATATATATATATATATATATATATATATATATATATATATATATATATATATATATATATATATATATATATATATATATATATATATATATATGTAGCTTTACCTGCATTTCTGTCATCGTGTTTGGCCTTATGTGGATTACCAGTCAAATTAGTCAAGAAGATTGTCCCCGAACGCTTGAGAGGTGTGGTGGGAGCTCAATACCCCAGGTTCATTGAAGCAGCCGTGCGGTGGGACATCCTGGCAGACTCCTCCAGTAGACCAGTTCCTCCCAAAGAGCACAAAGTCCCACTGGAACAAACCGATCATGACAAAAATTGCCAACACAATGCTCACCAACGCTTCAGGAAAGGACAAAGCTAGTCTCCTAGCGGTGAAGGCACCACACTCAGAAAATTTCCTTCTAGCTGTTCCCAATTCCTCTCTGGGGACTCGACTCGACCCACAGGCCATTCGGATTGGTGTTGCTCTTCGCCAAGCCGCCCCCATACTCACCGAACATAGGTGTATTTGCGGCAGGGCGACGGCCGATCAATTCGGACTTCATGGTCTCGTGTGTCACACATCAGAAGGGAAGTATGCTAGACATGAGGAAGTCAATGACATCATAAAGAGAAGCCTCGCCACAGCCCGTTGCCCAGCTCAACGGGAACCCCAAGTGCAGAGGTCTGATGGAAGTCAAAAGCATTTTGATTGAGCCACTATGCTACCCTGGAAGTATGGTAAACAGATTGCTTGGGACTACACCTGTGCTGCGACAATGGCAGACACCTACTTGCCATACTCCGTACCCGAAGGGGAAGGAGCTGCCAGCCACAGGTAGACCCAGAAGACTCGCAAATATGAAGGCCTTCCCCATTGCTATAACTTCATCCCAATAGGGTCGGAGACCCTTGGAGCGTGGGGCATGTGTGCTCTAAAGTTTCTCAAAGAGCTGGGTGAGAAGCTCATCATAGAAACCAGGGACCACAGGGCGACCGGCTTCCTCTTTCAGAGACTCAGTGTGGCGATCCAGAGGGGAAATGCCTGCAGCGTTCTGGGCCCGCGGCCCACTGCCGGGGAGCTGGACGAAGTATTTGACATGTAGCTCTGAGTTGTTATCTATGTTTTACTCCCTATTGTATTCTCGTTAATGTATTTTGCCAATGTATTTTGTCTTGAAATAAAGTTTATATATAAAAGATGGGGTGGTAGGGGAAGTGGATTATTCAAATGGCTTCAGAAAGAAATCTAAATATTCTTCCTTGAAGCCTTTTTATCCACTTCTCCGAGGCAATGGGTCCCACAATATATATAATATATATGTATATATATATGTCGTGCCGATTAGGTAAAACTTGTCAATTAGAGTCCTTTCTAAAATTTTCTCTTATACGTTTAAAGATATATTTTTTTCATTTATGTTAATGAAAGAATTTATAATTTTGTACCAAGAGAAACTTTGAAAACCTACCTAACCTTATTACAACAAGCGCAATTTAATTTAGCCTAACCCAACTAAATATATTTTAGATACGTTAACATTAATTTAATAATAAACAAACACAATGAAATATATTTTTTCGTTATGTTCAAAATGATTTTCGAAATTATTGCATATATATATATATATATATATATATATATATATATATATATATATATATATATATATATATATATATATATATATATATATGCAAAACAAGACAAGCCACGGGGGTATAAATCTTTAGCTCAAGTACTTCTAGACTTCTCAGTGCGTCATCAAGAGCTATGCAATGTTGCAAGGCTGCAACTGAAGGAGGGAAAGTTTTCTCAGAGTAGTGCATTGCGGGTCTGTCACATGCAGCATGGGGTAGGACGATTTTTGAGATGGCTAGTATTAAGAAATTAGAAGATATAATAACAAGCCCCAAGCTTTTTCTAGCCGCTTAGAACAGGTCATGTGACTTGCGAAAATACGTTTCCCATTGGATACAGTATATATGGATTGCTATTATTCTGTGTAATCTTTTTAATTAATAAAAGAAAGGAATAGAATGCGCTCTTTGTCCGTTTAATGTCCTCCTCTGGGGTACTCGAATGTTCCCACGGGTACTCAGAAGTATCTCTGCCTAAATACTGTCTACTATCCTTTTCAGTGTCGGTTAATATGCCTTACTTGGGAATCTTCTATACCATTCCGATAATATTTCTATGATCCAGATTTCTACTTCTATCTTTTAACCCCACTACCTATGTTATCACATAATCTTGTGTACCTGTCAATGTATGGTACAGTAGCAGCTAAACGCGTTATATAACCATTCATAACTGATGTAGCATGAACTTTTGGTGCGTAGACACAGGTCGAGCGTCACCAATCCATCATGAAACTACCTGACATAATGAACATTCCTGTGATTTTTTATAGCATTGTTGTTCACGATTGTGTACAATAGACTCTACTAAATAGCTATCTAGCTTGTATAACACATAATTTGAGTTATAAACTGTATTCCTGTCATGTTTCAAGAGAAAATTCAAGGGGCTTAGACTACCAGCAAGCATAAGTGAGCATATTTGATAGGAGTGAATGGAGACATATTGTTTTTAAGACTTGACGTGCTGTTGGAGTGTAAGCAAGGTAGCATTTATGAAGGGATTCAGGGGAAACAGGCAGGCCGGACTTGAGTCCTGGAGACGGGAAGTACATTGTCTGCACTCTGCAGGAGGGGTGTTAATGTTACAGTTTTATAACTGTAGTGTTCGAACCCCACCCGTGGTATGGTTTGTTTGCAATCGTGTCAATACGATTTCGTGAGACATAAGGATTGTTATTATTCTGTGTAAGCTGGGAACGTTATTTGCTGGAACTCCTACTCTTTCCTGCAATTTTACAAGCTCCTGATGATGTGTTGATTGCAACACGAAAGGCCTAGAGCTATCATTCTACTCCCTAGTGGTTGTTTTGCATATATATATATATATATATATATATATATATATATATATATATATATATATATATATATATATATATATATATATATATATATATATATATATATATATATTTTTTTTTATTAACACATCGGCCGATTCCCACCAAGGCAGGGTGGCCCGAAAAGAAAAAACTTTCATCATCATTCACTCCATCACTGTCTTGCCAGAAGGGTGCTTTACACTACAGTTATAAAACTGCAACATTAACACCCTCCTTCAGAGTGCCAGCACTGTACTTCCCATCTCCAGAACTCAAGTCCGGCCTGCCGGTTTCCTGAATCCCTTCATAAATGTTACCTTGCTCACACTCCAACAGCACGTCAAGTATTAAAAACCATATGCCTCCATTCACTCCTATCAAATACGCTCACACATGCTTGCTGGAAGTCCAAGCCCTCGCACACAAAACCTCCTTTACCCTCCCTCCAACCTTTCCTAGGCCGACCCCTACCCCGCCTTCCCTCCACTACAGATTTATACACTCGAAGTCACTCTGTCTCGTTCCATTCTCTCTACATGTCCAAACCATCTCAACAACCCCTCCTCAGCTCTCTGGACAATCGTTTTGGTAATCCCGCACCTCCTCCTAATTTCCAAACTCCGAATTCTCTGCATTATATTCACACCACACATTGACCTCAGACATGACATCTCCACTGCCTCCAGCCTTCTCCTCGTTGCAACATTCATCACCCATGCTTCACACCCATATAAGAGCGTTGGTATAACTATACTCTCATACATTCCCCTCTTTACTTCCATGGACAAGGTTCTTTGTCTCCACAGACTCCGAAGTGCTCCACTCACCCTTTTCCCTTCATCAATTCTATGATTCACCTCATCCTTCATAGACCCATCCGCCGACATGTCCACTCCCAAATATCTGAATACATTCACCTCCTCCATACTCTCTCCCTCCAATCTGATATCCAATCCTTATATATATATATATATATATAAATATATGTATATATATATATAAGGAGGTACCACCTCTAGAACTTGCTGGGGACCCTCATCCTCAGAGAAGACAATAAACGTAGCTCAGGGAAAACTCGAGGAGACAAGCCCATGATGATTTTGACTACTAAGCCATTAATACTACAAACATCAGGTGCCCAGTACCAAAGGACGTATCATTTCTGATGTAAGCACATATGTGGTAGTGGAAAACTACAAGACTTGCAATTGTATTCTTCAAGAGTAGAACATATATTAATGCATTCACGAGCGAGTAATTCCAAGCAAATAACAATACTGCAACTATCCGGGGATCAAACCCCTGATATTTTAGCACGCCTCACGATCATTTTTACGGGTATATCATGTTGTGACGTGTGCTCACAACATGGAAGTGGGCAGCCTCCCTGTTGGACGTTGCGCCCCTGAGCATGTTGTTATGTACCTTTTTAGCAAAGGGGCCATCCCATCTGGACTGTTTGTAGGCCAGTGCTGCACTGAGTTATGCCGCTTTAGCAGCGAGTCTCTCACTCCGTTATGGCACTGGTGCAACTTGGATCCTGTGTTCCTGCTACGTCATCAAAGTTATCCTTAAGGAATTTGCTTTATTAGCTCGACCTCTATAGCCCGTATAGAGGAGGATAAGAAAGAAGGTAGAGCAAACTGGGACGATTGACGTACTCCCAGCTCCCCAAGCCTTACTGGGAGTTTGTATCCACTGTCCATGTACAAGGGATAGATTTAGAAGGGCCCAGTTGCCAGAGCCTAGCTGCCCTCCAGCGTTGGACAGTCCAGATGACACATCGCCTGATCTAGTAGTCGACACAGTTCGTTTACATTCACGCTTAAATTAAGCGCGCAGCATATAATTATACCACGCCAGTCAAACCTACTACATTGATACACCTCCATTATTCCGTGTACAACATTTGTCCCCTCAGAGACGTTCATATAAACACTAGTATATCATAGACGATCGAAGTAACATATTTCTCCTTGATATATGTATGTATATATATATATATATATATATATATTATGTAGGGAGGTACCACCTCTAGAACTTTACTGGGGACCCTCATCCTCAGAGAAGACGATAAACGTACCTCAGGAAGACCTCGAGGTTCTCCCCGGAGCTATTTGAATATTTTCTTCTCCTACAACCCCCTACATATATTATATGAGTGCTTTATTAATAGACAGAATACATTGACAGAAAACACAAACATGAACATGAATACATTGGTACAATATATCAAAGATTATGAATCTCCTCCAGCTCCTCCGGAGCCGGACGCGAGCCCAGTATGCAGCATGCATTTTCCCTCTGGATGGCCATGCTGAGGCGCTGGAACATGAAAGTGGCTGCCCTTGGGTCCCTGGTGGTGGTGTCGATGAGTCTGGAACCCTGTTCTTTAAGGAAACGTGTTGCATTTTTTCCCCATGCTCCCAAGGTCTCTGATCCCACTGGGACAAATTGGTGCTGTTGGCTTATGTCCCTGTACTTGTTGATCTTGTACTCCTCCCTGTGGTCAGCAGCTCCTCCCTTTCACCCGACACTGTGAAGGATGTAGGTGTCAGCCAGTGTCGACACACAGGTATAGTACCATGCTAAGAGCTTGCCATTCTTCCAAGGATAGATGGCGATCCCATCGGGGCGGTTTGCTGGGTTGTGGGTATTGTTGGCTGCTAGTGATCGGGACTCTCTCTCGGCTGGGCATCCAGCTGAAGCAAAGGTTCTCTTTATGATGTCGTTGACTTCATTGTGTCTTGCATGCCAGCCCTTGGTTTTGGAACAGTTTAGACCATGTAGACCATATTGGTCGGCTTGCACATCGCCGCAAATACACGTATATATCTTGTGAATTGGGGCAGCAAGGCTCAGAGGCACTGCGTGTTCCCATCGCCGAAATGGGAACTGTTTGGAGGAAGTCCCCAGAGTGACGTGCCCTCACAGCTAGGAGACGGGCAGTCTCACTGTCTGATATTACAGCCCTAAGCATGTTGGGAAGCATCTTTTCAGTGAAGGGGCCATCCCAGCTTGACTGTTTGTAGGCCAGTTCTGCACTAGGTTTTGGTGCTGGAGCAGCAAAAGTCTCCCATTCAGTGATGGCACTGGCATAGTCTTGTATTCCTGCTGAATCACTGAGGTTTTCCAGAAGAATTTGTTTTATTAGCTCATTTGATGCTATGGAAGAAGATAGGAAAGCTGGTAGGGCAATCTGGGAGGATTTGCGTACTCCAAGCCCCCCAAGCCTGACTGGAAGTGAGGCTTGCAACCACTGTCCATCTTTGAGGGAAAGATTCAATACACTCTCTAGCATGGTCTTGAGGAGAGAGTCATATTCCTTGAGTTTCGGACTGCTGAAGGCTGGGGAGCATCTCAGGAAGTAGGTAAGTTTTGGGATTGACAGGCACCTGGTGAGTAGGTAGAAGGCATCATGTGTATCGATGTCTTTCATCATGCCTTCCAACGTCCTGATTTCTGCCGAATAGATAAAACTGGTCAGTTAACAAGAACTCATTTTAAATTAAGTCCTTTCTAAACGAAATTTTTATACATTTAAAGATATATTTTTTCATTTATGTTAATTTAAAAATTAATGAATTTCTGCCAAAAGAACCTTAGGAAACTTACCTAACCTTATGTGAATATAGGCAATGGGGTGGAAGAAGTATGGGGAAAGTTTAAGAATATAGTGTTAGTGTTCAGCAGAAGTTTGTGGTCACAGGAAAGTGGGTGCAGGAGGGAAGAAGAGCGATTGGTGAAAGGATGATGTAAAGAGAGTAGTAAGAGAGAAAAAATTACCATATGAGAGGTTTTTACAAAGTAGAAGTGATGCAAGGAGGGACGAGTATATGGAGAGAAAAGGAGAGGTTAAGAGAGTGGTAAAGCAATGTTAAAAGTGAACAAAATGAGAGAGTGGGTGAGATGTTTTCAACAAGGTAACGAATGGATTTGAAGATAAGGAAGCTGTGATTTCGTGTATAAGGCAAGGAGGAATAATATCTTATAGGAGTGGGGAAGAACCAGTTGTGAGTGTGGGGGAGGTACGTGGGGCAGTGGGTAGAATGAAAGGAGGTAAATCAGCTGAGATTGAAGGGATAAAGATATAAATGTTAAAAGCAGGTAGGGATATAATTTTTGGAGTGGTTAGTGTTTTTATTTAATAAATCTATGGAAGAGGGTAAGGTACCTAGGGATTGGCAGGGCGCTTGCGTAGTTGCTTTGTATGAAGGCAAAGGGGACAAAATATACTGTAAAAATTATAGGGGAATATGTCTATTGAATATACCTGGTAAAGTGCATGGTAGAGTTATTAATGAAAGAATTAAGAGTAAGATGGAGAGCTGGATAGCAGATGAACAAGGAGGCTTTAGGAAGAGTAGGGGGTGTGTAGACCAAGTGTTTGCAGTGAAACATATAGGTGGACAGTATTTAGATAAGGGTAAAGAGGTTTTTGTATCATTTATGGATTTGGAAAAGGCGTTTAATAGGGTGGTGGCAGATGTTGCAAATATATGGAATAGGAGGTAGGTAATTTGAAGCAGTGAAGAGTCTTTACGAGGATAGTGAGGCTCAGGTTAGAGTTTGTAGGCGAGAGGGATTATTTGACAGTTGCTCTTTGTTGATGACACTGCTTTTGGGAGATTCTGAAGAGAAATTGAAGAGGTTGGTAGGGTATGCAAAAGAAGAATATTAAAAGTGAATATAGGAAAAAGTAAGGTGATGAGGATAACAAAAAAATTAAGTAACGGAAGATTAGATATCAGATTGGACTGAGAGACTATGGAGGAGGTGAATGTATTCAGATATTTGAGAGTAGACGTGTCAGCAGGTGGGTCTATGAAAGATGAGGTGAATCATAAAATTGCCGAGGGAAAAAAGGTGAGTGGAGCACTGAGGAGTCTGCGGAGACAAAGAACTTTATCCATAAAAGCAAAGAGGGGAATTTATGAGAGTATAGTTGTACCAACGCTCTTGTATGGGTGCGATTCATGGGTGGTGAATGTTGCAACAAGGAGAAGGCTGGAGGCAGTGGAGATGTCATGTCTGAGGGCAATGTGTGGTGTGAATATAATGCAGAGAATCCGTTGTTTGGAGATTAGGAGGAGGTGTGGGAATACCAAACTATTATCCAGAGGGCTTAGGAGAGGTTATTGAGATGATTTTTACATGTTGAGAGGTGGAACGAAATAGAATGACTTTGAGTGTTCAAATCTGTAGTGGAGGGAAGACAGGGTAGGGGTAGGCCTAGAAAAAAGTTGGAGGGAGGGGGTATTGGAGGTTTTGTGTGCGAGGGTCTTGGACTTCCAGCAAGCGTCCTCCGTGAGCGTGTTAGATAGGAGCAAATGGAGACAAATGGTTTTTAGGACTTGACGTGCTGTTGAAGTGTAAGCTAGGTAACATTTATGAAGGGATTCAGAGAAATCGGCAGGCTCGACTTAATTCATGGAGATGGGAAGTACAGTGCCGGCACTCTGAAGGAGGGGTGTTAATATTGCAGTTTTATAACTGTAGTGTAAGCACGCCTCTGGCAAGACAGTGATGGAGTGAATGATAATAAAAGTTTTTCTTTTCGGGCCACCCTGCCTTGGTGGGAAACGGCCGATGTGTTAATAAAATATATGTACATGTTAATAATATATATATATATATATATATATATATATATATATATATATATATATATATATATATATATATATATATATATATATATATATATGTCGTGCCGATTAGGTAAAACTGGTCAATTAGCAAGAACTCATCTAAAATTAAGTCCTATCTAAAATTTTATCTTATACGTTTAAAGATATATTTTTTTCATTTATGTTAATGTAAGAATTTATAATTTTGTACCAAGAGAAACTTTGAAAACCTACCTAACCTTATTACAATAAGCGCAATTTAATTTAGCCTAACCCAACTCAATATATTTTAGATACGTTAACATTAATTTAATAATAAACAAACGCAATGAAATATATTTTTTCGTTATGTTCAGAATGATTTTGGCGAAATTATTGCATACACAAATTTTCGCTTGTCTTATATGGCAAGATGAGCGTTGCTATTTAAGCCAAAATCGCAAGTTTTACCTAATCGGCACGACATATATATATATATATATATATATATATATATATATATATATATATATATATATATATATATATAGTATTGTAACATGAACGAGTGGTATTTAATCAATAACAACAACCCGTGTCGTGAATTTCGCTCACCATGAGTCGGTTTAAAACAGCACGGGTTTGATCCCCGGCTAGTTGCAGTGTTGTTATTGATTAAATACCACACGTTCGTGGCTGCAATACTTGCTTGTGGAGGCTATTACACCAAGCGGGGAGTACAATGAAATTAGCTCTGATGCACCCACACCATCGTATGTCCTCGGATCGGTACAACACCAAGCTCTGCTGGGTGCGTGATTCTTGTAGGATTGTATGGCCCAATGGGTTAGAGTCGTGAATTTTGGCTCACCGGAGGCGGGTTAAAACAACACAGGTTCTAATGTAAATGTGGGACATTAACACATCAGCACCCACCTTGTCAGAAAGCAAATGTTTGTAATGATGCCCATTCTCCCAATGTCTCATATATATATATATATATATATATATATATATATATATATATATATATATATATATATATATATATATATATATATATATATATATTCATTCTTTGCTTCGGTAGAATGATTATCATGTTTTATATTCTGTACCAGTTCTTCATATTAATAATTGTTTTTTATCTTATTACGTTATCAGTGATTTTTCAATTTTTCCTTCCCATTAGAAGGAATCCGCCTTGTTAAATACTCTTTAGCATCTGATTGGGCAATTGAACATTCAGTCAATAAAACAGTAAAATCGCTTTATGAATTACATTTTAAATATACATTTAAAAAGCTGAAAAAAATACAAATAGCAAAAGTTGTCTTTCTTTGGTTATCTTCAATTATTCTCACATAATTTATTGTGCTTTATTCGATTTATTTTTGACACTCTAATCGTGAAGTGATCAGATGAAAACAGATGAGCCTTTGATCTTAATTGGCGGCAAATGAATAGGAAAAGTCTTTTAAATAAAAAGAGGAGTCGTGAAAATGTATTCCTAGGCTTATGACAAGAAATAAACAATGAAAGAGATGAATTATTAAACCATAAGGGAAAGTTGGAGATCCTGTGTGAGTCAATCTACTCCTAAAATTTTGAAATGAGGTAAATGAAGATTGGAAGTAGTTTCAAAGGTACTGTAAGTTTGAAAGAGGAAACAGGACATCTTGAAAGGAGTTAGTGTTTCAAGTCGAGAAAAAGGGCAGACTTGGAGGTCAGGAAAAAAATGGCATTATCAGGAAAGAGGTGACCTCCAGGTAAACAATGGAAGCGGTAAGTGGTTTTAAGCAAAGACAGTGGAAGACTTATCCATCATAATATATCGCAATTTATATATTTGTTAGTTTAAGGTAAGTAAGAAAAAATAGTTCTATTCATCAAGGTATAAGACCTTAGTTATTCCACGTAAGGTAAGACAATGAATAATTCATTACTCAAAGTAACACAAGCTAATAATTAATATAACATGTTTTTATTCACATATGATTTCCAACAGGTATACACGACATGTTCAAAGCTTTACTATCTTAGGAAATCCTCGGTTAATAATGCTATCTTATTTAAATTTATTCTAACCGAATTAACCTACTCTTATCTATTTCTCTTCAGGAATATTAGGATATCCACACTCTTATCTAGAATACTTAGAATTATCTATTACTACACATTTCACATTTCAAATAGATAAAAACTCAAATCATTCCCTAACTAGAGCTGACACAACTTATCTCTTTCATTATTTCTTCTTAATAACAAAGACTTATTCATACCTCGTGATAAAGATTAAATTCACATTTTCATAAGCAAATGTCACTCTGATAATGGTCTCTCCTTCCACTGACGCAACTACATTTTATCGATCCAGGGCATCTGACTCTCTCTCTCTCTCTCTCTCTCTCTCTCTCTCTCTCTCTCTCTCTCTCTCTCTCTCTCTCTCTCTCCCCTCTCTCTCTCTCGTCCATTTTAATGCTTCACAGTTCTTAAACTTTTTCTTTAAACGAAACTTAATTGGTACAGTATTCTTTCTGACAATAAGGAAGTCTCTATGGAAAAATTCTGCCCCGCATGACCCTTGTCGGTTTAGCACTTTATTATAATAATAATCTATGGAAAAATGCTTGTTTCCACGTGTAACTTAACACAAAGTACACAATCAAAGTCCATCTTATGTAGTAAGACTGGGAACATGATACTGAAATTAATGTACTTTGAAGTAATCACAAGTAAACTTTAAGATATTAAATACTATTTTCTTTATTTCATGACCATTATAACTTTTAATAATGTGGGTAAATTTACCCATGTTATATTAGGTAAAAGGACACAAGTGCAATTAATGTGACATTTTATTATGGCAACGTTTCGCTCTCCAGGAGCTTTGTCAAGCCGTTATAAACAATACAGGGACACTGAGTTTGACAAACCTTCTGGAGAGCGAAACGTTGTTGCAATAAAATGTCTCATTATTTGCTCATGTGTCCTTTTACCTAACATTATAACTTGTGTCCATCAACGTTTTATAAAGCTGAACAAGGGTTTAATAAATTATTCTTATATCAAAACTAAGCGTTAAATCCACAAGGGTCACACACCAATAAGGGTTCAAATGATCTCTTATAATGATTCATTTGACCCCTTAGATCAAGGGTCCTTTCACCATGTCAAGGAACCCCCTCTTGCATAGCCTCGTTATTGTATAAAAAATCACATGAAATCAATTTTGAGAACTGTCCATTTATTACAAAATTACAAATACAAGGACCTATGAGAGATAAATCAGTAGGGTATCCATTATCCTTTGACTTTTTATGCATAGTTTCCTGGCTTGAGGGTTCCTAATAAGATCGTAAATTCCCACAGCTAAAATATTTAGTAATTCAATATTATTTTGCCCGGAAACAGGGCTAATGGGTTCACCATTCTCGTCCCATCTGAAAATTGGGTTGATCTTCAAAACACTAACCGTAGACTTGACATAATCAATATTTCTGGATAAAACTCGAGTAAGATTTGTAAGACTCGTTTATATTCGGTATTTTGAGTGGCTGCTGCACGGGAATGACTGCTGTTGGGCGATGGTTGAAATTCAATTTCTGCTCTTGTTTTATCACTCGTCTTTTCTTAACTATTTGGTAAGATCTGTATTGCCACTGCACTTTGTGGATTGACATTCATCAGGTACTAGTGCTAAAGGCTGAATGGCTAGAGGCATAATCAAAGCTCCTGAGAGCGAAACGTTGCCACAATAAAATGTCACAGTAGTTGGAATTGAGTCATTTTACCTAACAAGATTGGAAAAGAAGTTTGGTACTAATAGCAGTGCAATACAGAGTAAATATTCAACACTCACACTCAACAACAACAATTAAAGGATTCTTCCTAGCAAACTTTGATGACTTTGATCTCTATAATTATATTTTTTTCTGTAATACAAGTGTCTATTGATGTTTTTCTAAATCTCAGATACGCAATTTATATGGCGTTCAGAAAACTGTCTTATCAGTGTTTTGTGGTTACTTAACATCATCATTAAATCTTTACATATTTGAATAATGACCATAAGACACTATATCCATGAACCACAGGTGGGAAGCAGCTTTGATCAATACAAACTCAGATACAAAGACACTGACAGAAATGCTTTACATTCTGATTTTTGCATTTACGTAAACATTTACGTAAATATTTACGTAAATATTTGTAATATTACGTAAATATTTGTCTGCTAAATGGCAATTTACTGTTTTGGAAATGAATTTTTTGGCGAAATGGCAATTTTTGGCTAAATGACAAATTTATTGAAAATGAGATAGTTAGGTGGTAGAAATGAGTGAATACATTGATAATTATCGAAGAAAGTGTCTGGCAGTGGTGGGAAAGACGCCATTTGGAACTACAGTGAAAAAAGTGGTATTTGTCAGCTAAGGTGGAGGATGTATGGGCGCACGCAAGGGGAGTGTATGTTGTATTTAGACGACGAAAAAATGAAAGGAGATAAAAATTTTGTTGAACCTCTATGAGATAAAGAACCTTAATTAGTATGAATATAAATATTTAATATGTAAAATCATAAAAACTTCAAAATAGTGGTAACATGAATGATGGATGAACGAATTGAAAGAGACTCTATCTGATAAATGATTGGAATGATGAATCGTGGGTGAGCGTGGTGGGTCCTAGTATAGAGTGTAATGACATTGAAAACATATTTCAGAAGATATATTTTATTAATCCTCTGATCTTCTGGAGGATATATATATATATACATACACACACACACATATATATGCATATATATATATATATATATATATATATATATATATATATATATATATATATATTATTTTTATTAACACATCGGCCGATTCCCACCAAGACAGGGTGGCCGGAAAAAGAAAAACTTTCATCATCATTCACTTCCATCACTGTCTTGCCAGAGGGTGCTTTACACTACAGTTATAAAACTGCAACATTAACACCCTTCCTTCAGAGTGCAGACACTGTACTTCCCATCTCCAGGACTCAAGTCCGGCCTGCCGGTTTCCCTGAATCCCTTCATAAATGTTACTTTGCTCACACTCCAACAGCACGTCAAGTATTAAAAACCATTTGTCTCCATTCACTCCTATCAAATACGCTAATATATGCTTGCTGGAAGTCCAAGCCCCTAGCACACAAAGCCTCCTTTACCCCCTCCCTCCAACCTTTCCTAGGCCGACCCCTACCCCGCCTTCCCTAAACTACAGATTTATACACTCTCGAAGTCATTCTGTCTCGTTCCATTCTCTCTACATGTCCGAACCACCTCAACAACCCCTCCTCAGCTCTCTGGATAATAGTTTTGGTAATCCCGCACCTCCTCCTAATTTCTAAACTCCAAATTCTCTGCATTATATTCACACCACACATTGACCTCAGACATGGCATCTCCACTGCCTCCAGCCTTCTCCTCGTTGCAACATTCATCACCCATGCTTCACACCCATATAAGAGTGTTGGTATAACTATACTCTCATACATTCTTTACTTCCATGGACAAAGTTCTTTATCTCCACAGACTCCTCAGTGCACCACTCACCCTTTTCCCCTCATCAATTCTATGATTCACCTCATCCTTCATAACCCATCTGCTGACATGTCCACTCAAAAATATCTGAATACATTCACCTCCTCCATACTCTCTCCCTCCATTCTGATATCCAATCATTCGTCATCTAATTTTTGTTATCCTCATCACCTTACTCTTTCCTATATTCACTTTCACTTTTCTTCTTTTACAAACCCTACCAAATTCATCCACCAACCTCTGCAACTTCTCTTCAGAATCTCCCAAAAGCACAGTGTAATCAGCAAAAAGCAACTGTGACAACTCCCACTTTGTATTTGATTCTTTATCTTTTAACCCCACACCTCTGCCAAGACCCTCCATTCACTTCTTTACAACCCCATCTATAAATATATTGAACAACCATGGTGACATCACACATCCTTGTCTAAGGCCCACTTTTACTGGGAAATAGTCCCCCTCCCTCCTACACACTCTAACCTTAGCCTCACTATCCTCATAAAAACTCTTCACTGCTTTCAGTAACCTACCTCCTATTCCATACACCTGCAACATCTGCCACATTGTCCCCTATCCACCCTATCATACGCCTTTTCCAAATCCATAAATGCCACAAAACCTCTTTACCTTTATCCAAATACTGTTCACCTATATGTTTCACTGTAAACACTTGGTCTACACACCCCCTACCTTTCCTAAAGCCCCCTTGTTCATCTGCTATCCTGCTCTCTGGCTTACTCTTAATTCTTTCAATAATAACTCTACGATACACTTTACCATTTATACTCATCAGACTTATTCCCCTATAATTTTTGCACTCTCGTTTGTCCCCTTTGCCTTTATACAAAGGACCAATACACGCTTTCTGCCAATCATACATTTATTAAATAATAGCACCAACCACTCCAAAACTATATCCTTACCTGCTTTTAACACTTCTATCTTTATCCCATCAATCCCAGCTGCCTTACCACCTTTCATTCTACCCACTGCCTCACGAACTTCCCCCACACTCACAACTGGCTCTTCCACACTCCTACAAGATGTTATTCCTCCTTGCCCTATACACGAAATCACAGCTTCCCTGTCTTCATCAACATTTAACAACTCCTCAAAATATTCCCTCCATCTTCCCGATACCTCTATCTCTCCATTTAATAACTCTCCTCTCCTATTTTTAACTGTCAAATCCATTTGTTCCCTAGGCTTTCTCAACTTATTATTGTCACTCCAAAACTTTTTCTTATTTTCAACAAAATTTGTTGATAACATCTCACCCACTCTCTCATTTGCTCACTTATTACATTGCTTCACCACTCTCTTAACCTCTCTTTTTCTCTCCATATACTCTTCCTTCCTTGCATCACTTATACTTGGTAAAAACCTCTCATATGCTAACTTTTTCTCCCTTACTACTCTCTTTACATCATCATTCCACCAATCGTTCTTCCTCCACTTTCTTCCTAAACTTCCTGACACTCTACACACTTTTTTCCTTTGCTTTAACCACTACACTTCTTCATAGTTGAACACCTCTAACACCTACTTACTGCTTCTATTTTCCTTGTATCCCATCTACCTTTTACTCCCACTGTAGCTATAACTAAAAAGTGATCTGATATATCTGTGGGCCCTCTATAAACATGTACATCCTGAAGTCTACTCAATAGCCTTTTATCTACCAATACATAGTCCAACAAACTACTGTCATTACGCCCTACATCATATCTTGTATACTTATTTATCCTCTTTTTCTTAAAATATGTATTACCTATAACTAAACCCCTTTCTATACAAAGTTCAAAAAAGGGCTCCCATTATCATTTACACCTGACACCCTAAACTTACCAACCACACCCTCTCTACATGTTTCTCCTACTTTAGCATTTAGGTCCCCTACCACAATTACTCTCTCACTTGGTTCAAAAGTTCCTATACATTCGCTTAACATCTACCAAAATCTCTCTCTCTCATCTACACTCCTCTCTTCTCCAGGTGCATACACGCTTATTATGACCCACTTTTCGCATCCGACCCTTATTTTAATCCACATAATCCTTGAATTTACACATTTATATTCCCTCTTCTCGTTCCATAACTGATCCTTCAACATTAGTGCTACCCCTTCCTTAGCTCTAACTCTCTCAGATACTCCTGACTTAATCCCATTTATTTCTCCCCACTGAAACTCGCCTACTCCCTTCAGCTTTGTTTCGCTTAGGGCCAGGACATCCAACTTCTTTTCATTCATAACATCAGCAATCATCTTTCTTATCATCCTCACTACATCCACGCACATTCAAACAACCCAGTTTTATAAATTTTTTCTTCTTCTCTTTTTTAGTAAATGTGTACAAGAGAAGGGGTTACTAGCCCATTGCTCCAGGCATTTTAGTCGCCTCATACAACACGCATGGCTTACGGAGGAAAGATTCTTTTCCACTTCCCCATGGACAATAGAGAAAATAAAAAGAACAAGAGCAATATATATATATATATATATATATATATATATATATATATATATATATATATATATATATATATATATATATATATATATATATATATATATATATATATATATATATATATATATATATTGCTAGAATTAAGAGCAGGCAAATATTCACAAACACTGATCTCTGGCCGACGGAGACTCGAACCTACGAACCTCATGACAAGGTACGCAGTGCTTTACCGACCGTACCACACTGGTCAATACCTTGCATCCAGCATTCGCTAGACGTTATTCAAGGCAGCCAGCTTTCAGGCAGGAAGGCTTACAGCTTTCTCTCATCCCCTGCATGCAATGCATCGACACAACTAGAGATATATTATCTTTTTGCAATATATATATATATATATATATATATATATATATATATATATATATATATATATATATATATATATATTATATATATATATATATGCAAAAGATCACAGTAAACAGGTGATATCAAAATATATATAATAAATATATATAATAATAGTTCCTTGATAATGTGAGTTGTCACGAAAGCGCTTGGAATTCCTATATATATATATATATATATATATATATATATATATATATATATATTATCAATAACAACACTGCGACTAGCCAAGGACTCGAACCCATGTTGTTTTGGCCCGCCTCATGATGAGCGAAAACCACATGGCGCTCTAACCACAGGACCACCAAATCCTACAAGAACCATGCACCCAGAAGAGCTAGGTGTTTTACTGTGATACGAGGACATGTGGTGGTGTGGGTGACTATGAGCTAATTTCATTCTACTTCACGTTTGGTGTACTAGCCTCAACAAGCAGTATTTTATATTATTGTACCCACGGACGAGTGGCATTGATCAATAACAACACTGCGACTAGCCAAAGACTTGAACCCATGTTGTTTTGGTCCGTAAGATTTGGTGGTCCTGTGGGTTAGAGCATCATGTGGTTTTCGCTCACCATGAGGCGGGCCAAAACAACATGGGTTCGAATCCTTCGCTAATTGCAGTGTTGTTAGTGATCAATACCACTCGTTTGTGGGTACAATGATATAAAATACTGCTTGTTGAGGTTAGTACACCAAACGTGAAGTAGAATGAAATTAGTTCAGAGTCACCCACACCACCGTATGCCTTCGGATCACAGTAAAATACCTAGCTCTGCTGGGTGCGTGTTCTTGTAGGATTTGGTGGTCATGTGGGTTAGAGCGTCATGTGGTTTTCCCCGAGCGCCTAACATGGGTTCAGTCGCAGTGTTGTTACTGATCACTTCCACATGTTGTGGGTACAATAATATATATATATATATATATATATATATATATATATATATATATATATATATATACTATATACAATATGTACTAGACATGTATCTCTCACCTCGTGTACTGTATATGCCATCTTTATATCAACAATGTATCTCTTAAATCTTTTGTACCATATTATGTTATAAAATATACCTATTGGTAAAAAAAAAAAAAAAAAAAAAAGATGGTGGTAGGAGAAGTGGAATATTCAAATGGCATCAGGAAGAAATCCAAATATTCTTCCTTGAAGCCTTTTTATCCACTTCTCCGAGGCTATGGGTCCCACAATTTGTACCAGAGGTGGACCCCATCTTATATATATATATATATATATATATATATATATATATATATATATAATACATTTCAGATAATGAAAGTAAGAATTACTTTTTCCATTATTTTTGTAGTGTTGCTGACGTATGTTTAGTATTGCACTCGAATGTGTTCATAATTTAACGTGCATGTTTAGTATAAAGTATTTCTAAATTACTGTACAAGAGACATTTTGCACAAATATAAAAATAAAGGTTTGAATGGAGATATCTATATGTTCTTCACATCTAATAATGAGTATCAAGTGAATGGAAATTCCTCATTACTAGGGAATAACAGAGGTATAGGAGAGCGTAAAGTTTAGGCTGAAAAAAAGACAATGCTAATGCAAAAAAAAAAAAAAGGAAAGGAGAAAATAATGAAATTAATGAAGATTGTGAGGAATGTTGAGGAAAAAAAAAACTTTCAGTGTCAGGTCGATGAAACAACTCATGAAGACGGATGTACATTTGGCGAAAATGAATATGGGATAGTATTTAGATGGATGAAAAATGATTCATGTGGATTGAAGAAACTGGTGAAACACTGGTCAAAATGTATAGAAGAATGAATAACAGAACTGCAGTTTCATGAATCCAATAGATGAATTTGTGTAAATGATATATGAATTCTATGATAAATGTTATGAGAGTGTTTATAAATGTATGAAGAGAAAAGGTGAGTGTTTTATTAGAAATTGCGTAAGATTCGTATAATGTTTTGTAAGTCCAAATATTTTTAGATAAGGGAAAGGATGAAAATTACCTTGTTTGAGCACGTCGAGTGTTGCAAAAAGGTTTAATATGAAACGTGTATATGTTTAGCATTAAATATTTTTTAAACTTAGTTTAGGCCGGAAATGAGATTAAGAGTAATGTGGAATGAAAAAATGATTTTTTATGAATACATTAGGAAATGTGTTATAAATTTTAATGGCAGAGTAAAGGTGAAATAGCCACCTCTTATATACAAGAGAGGCATAAGAGTGAGTGGAATTAGTGGATCTTAATTAAGCACTGACACTGAACACATGGATGTGTGTAAACGAATAAGATATCTTTCACAGCAGACAATTTTAGAGGATTATGGTCCCAATTGTGAGAATGGGAAGGAGGAAACTTAGTGATGAGACTTATGAGAAAGTATTGAGATGGGTGCAGGCAAAACAGGTTGATGGTAATGTAACAGAAATGGTGACACACTTGTGGAACCAAAACTCTCACAGAATTTGGGTTTTGATCCAAAAGATGTATTAAACAAAGCACGGATTTAAAAACTCTAATTTTATAAATAGAATAACACAAAATCTTAGGAGTTGTTTTCCAAAAATCCATATATAGTTAAGTGTAAGTTTACTACTCCTAAGTTATGTTTTTTTTAAATGCGAGATGAATAATCATATTAGAGACTTAACAGAATATTAAGAATGGGTGAGATGTCTGGATCTCTACTTACTCTGGTTCAAGGAAGTCTCTAATGATGAAAACAAATTGTAATTAATTCTGTTAGGTGGGGTTTGTCATTAAAATTTAACACGAACTTAAGAATGTCCCTCAACCTTTGTCACTTGCAGGTTCCAGCAGACATGTTATGAATTATTTCTCTTTGTTTACAATGTTATTATCCAGTAATTTGAAGAGGATCCCAAGAAATATGGAAAATATAATGGTGATGCATGTGAAAAATAATGCACACATATAGTTCTTTACAAGGGTGGAGATAAAAGATGCAATTTAAAAAAAATAGTAATATTTAACACAGTTATGTCCTTTGAAACATAAATGTTGGGTTAGTTGGAAAAGATAACCCTTATAAGGGTACAAATAAATATTGAGAAAGAACCTTTGAAACAGTTGTATTGAAATTTTACAAACTTAACATTTAGTGATGAGGATTTGTAATATAAAAAAAATGGTATTAATACATCTTAAATATCCTTGTGATTAATTTTAAAAACGTAAATTTGAATAACCAATTTTAGAGTCCATACATATGTACGATCCACTTTGGTGTTATATTTCTCCTCGTCCTAAAGTAAATCATTTAACAGGCAGTTTTCCAGCGAGTCACCTATCTTTATCAGAAATAACACTGAATGGATTAAGTTTAGTCTAAAAAAACATTTCGGAACGTATACGAAGCATAGAGAGAGAGAGAGAGAGAGAGAGAGAGAGAGAGAGAGAGAGAGAGAGAGAGAGAGAGAGAAAGAGAGAGAATAGAAAGAAAAAGAGGCAGAGGTGGAGAGAGTGGGCGAGAGAAACGGTCAGAAGTCATGGATACATAAAAATATATCTGACTCAATGGAAGGTGAGAGTATTGTGAGAGAGTGACTTATTTGCTTATAACAATGTGGATTTAGATGTTTTCACGAGGTGCGAGAGAGGGTCTTGGTTATTAATAAGAAATAATGAAAGAGATAAGAGTTTCGTCTGCTCTAGATAGCGAACGATTTGTGGGAATATCTAATAATAATATGAAATGTGCAGTGAATACACTATTCTACGTATTCTAGATAATTAGGATATGGATAGCCTGATGTTTCCGAGAAGATTGAGAAAATTAGATTAGGTGAATGGAATTAGAATGAATGTAAATAAGGTTGGATTATTAACCAGGATAACTTACGAAAGTTAATCGTTGACCCTTGTCTGTGCTTACCAGTGTTTTATGCAATATTATCCTCTTCAACGGGAGGGGGGCTCCTTGACGTGGTGAAGAGGCTCTTGATCTGATTAATTAAACCTTATGGTTTCCTTCCTCAGGCCGAACATAATTTCTTACCATTCCTCCCTTCCCTATCCCATCCTCCCCATCCCCCCTTTTCCCTTTCCTCCCCCCTCCCTTTTCCCCTTCCCGTTTGTAGCCTCTGGGGTCCTCTCTTATGGCATTACGGTTTCTAGGTAGGGGAAAGTGTGCCGAAGTTCATCCCGCTCCGTGGGGTTTCTCGTGTGTGGTGTGGTGTAGTTTGCCGTGGAATCTGGAGTATCTGGAGGCGCGCCCTGCTCCCTTCCCAGATTTCCAAGAGGTGGGGCGGGGTGTCCTGCAGGTGATGGATGTATCTCCAGAGGTTGCCTGTAGGTTTTGGGAGGTGGCAGCCGAAGGAGGTATGCTTTGTGTCGAGTTTCCAAACACCCTCTCTTTTGTCCACCGAGGAGGCTCGGTAGATGTGAGGTTTACTGGCGTGAAGGGTATGGTATGGCACGGGTTCTATGATGCATTTGCACTGCTTGCGGTCCTGAGGTCCTTTCATGCTTTCTAGTTACTGTCCCTCCACTGTCCCTCTTTTTTTTTCTTTCCTTCTTTTTTTTCCATTAAAATAATAAGAAAGATGTACCACTATCATGGAGTCTTTGTTTCGTGATAACCCTCCTGCTCCCAGGCACCTTTTTGTTACCACATCCTGTTCTGACCCGGCTTCGTTATTGGACAATTCTCCAGACTTTTCCCAAACCCTTTACCTTCTGCTGGTGATGCTTCGTCACCTGCTCCTGGTGCTGAGGCTCTGCCCATTTCTTCTAGTGCTTCTGCTTCTTACATGCCTTTAACTATGTGTCTGGCTTCCCCGAATGCTGTACAATGTTTTTTTCAGTTCGCTCACCTAAATCAGGTCGGGCCACCCGCCGAATTACGCTAAACATTCCAGACCATTTGCTGACGACGGTTCTTTGATGTCTACTCATTACACCCAGAAAGGACCTACATGACACCCACTGTCTTTGCGCACCATGTTTACAAGTACACAGTGGCCTAAATTCTTTTCCCTACAACCGACATCTACAACCGATTATCTTTGAAGCAGTGTGTGCATCGTTACAGTTCAGAATGCAGAACAAGCTGATGATCTTTCCCATCTTACTTTCATTGATAATGTTCCTATCATGGTTCACAAGCACGCTACTCTCAATTCTTGCTGTGGTAGGGTAGTTTTACTGCATACCATTGTACAGTGTGATTTTCTGTCTTGGGGTGACGATGTTTTGGAGCAATTAGCCTTTCAGGAACTCCCAATTCTCAAAGTGGATACATATGTCCTGCCTGCTCGTGGGCGGAGGCACTTTCCCAGTAACATCGACTGTCGTGAACACCCGTCCTCCGTTTATATTGCGGGCCATCAGCTAGGAGTCCGTAAAGTGGTCCCTACTCCCCAACAGTGTTGAAATTGCTGGCACTTCGGACACCTCGCTAAATACTGCAGATCTACGGTAGAGTGCCTGGTCTGCGGTGCCACAGATCATGCTGATACATCTTGCAGTCATCCCCCCACTTGTCTTAATTGCAATGAACCTCATCCTTCTTTTTCCCACCGATGTCAGGTCTCTCTTAATGAACGAGAAATCCATTGTCTTAAGGAGAGCGAAGGCCTTACTTATGCAATGGCTGTCTCTCAGCTTCGCCTTCAGGAGAATCCTCCTCATGTTCCTTATTCTCGAGTAGCTAGGAGACCTCTAACCTTGACGCCCCCCCCCCTTCCAGCTCCTCTATTGCCATGTCTTCTGGGGTCACTCCCATCTCTAATTCTTTTGCAGTTTTACCCTCTGAAACCCACACCTCTTTACCTCTTCCTACATCTACCTCTTCATCTTCTCGCCCGCTATTTTCTCAGTCTTCGAAGCCTCACACGCCTGCACCTTCTTTGCAACTATCACCTACGAAATTGAACCTATCTTCTAAGCCCAAGTCTCTTCGCATTCCTCTGCTGCTTACCATTTCCCCACAGTTCTCCTTTTCGGCTTCGGTGCCTCCACGAAGGTGGAGGTTCACCCCCCTCCCCTGTGTGGTCCCCTCATCTACTGTTCCTCCCCAAACTTCTTCCTCAGTCCCTCTCCAGCCTCCTTCCTCTCCTGTTCCATCACAGGACTCTTCTGTCCCCGATGGTACATCTCTCCAGGATCATACTCCCCTCCCTTTTCAGACCACTTTGGTTCCATCCATAGTCTCCATGATGTCTACTTGCTCTACCTCACCTGTCTCTGAAGTCATGGTATTGGCATCTTCCTTGTTTGTTGAAACACTTGATGTCCAACTTTACTGCAGACAAATCCCTTCACAACATTCTGTTTCCTCCTTGCTTAAAAGGTTTCCGTTGCCTCCACACATTGACTTCACTGAACCTACTAGCCCTTAGATTTTATTGCTTGTTATTGTTAGCATACCTGTCTTTGTGAATAATGACTTATTTACAATGGGATATTCGTGGCCTCAGGGTAATTGGGAAGAGCTCCAGGTGTTGCTCTCCCAGTTTTCCCCAGTATGCGTCGGATTACAAGAACCTAAGGTTCGTTCGGCAGTTATCCATCCCATTTCGGGCTATGGGCTGTTGTATTTTTCTCATCCCTTTCCTGATGAAACTTTTAATGAGATTGTGCTTCTTGTGTGTGTTGGTATACCGTTTCAACAGGTCTTTGTTCGTTCTCAGCTGCTTTATACCGCAGCTCGTATTTATTTGCACAGGTGGTATACAGTTTGCTCTCTATGTCTCTCCCCTTCCCGTACATTCTGTATCTCCATTGTTGCATTCTTGATCTCTCTCTGCCGCCGCCGATCTTGTTAGGTGATTTTAATTCTCATCATCTTTGGGAAGGGTCCCACTGTGACTTTCGTGGTGATAAAGTTAGAGATTCTTCTCACTTCTAATCTTCTTCATGTTTTAAATACGGGTGCTCCCACTTATTTCGACTCTTGCATTCAGTCTCTCTCTTGCTTTGATCTTTCTATCTGTTCCTCGTCAATTGTCCTTGATTACACTTTGTCTGTGGAGGAATGAGCTCTTTCCTACGATATAATAGACTGTTAAACTTAGCTTATTGATGAATCCAAAAAGTCGCAGCCATCCCCGACTCCTGCAGAGGAACATCTATGGCCTCACACTCCACAGGGCTGTAAGATAAACATCAATCTGTGAGTTATTGCCCCAAAGGAGCATATGCTCATATTTCAGTCTTGAATGGACTGAAAGGCGATGTACTCACGTGGTTGGACTTAAAAGTCCACGCATAACCGCCGTCAATAGGTAAATTTTGATGTTCTTGACTACAAGAACTGCGCAGTCCCCTGTTTGACAAGAAAACAAAACATACCTTGCTCGTGTAACTTTGAGCGATGGTGTTGGCTCCACCATATACGGCGGAAATGCTGTCTTGATTGTAGAATGCCGCTGAAGTCACCGTCTTGTTTCGATGGAATTCACTTGCGATTGTCTCTACGTTTGTCTTTTTGCAGTAAGAAGCTGCGCACACTTCTGAATATACTGCGATGTTCACGTTCACTAAACGCGCTGGAACAGTTCTTATCTGATTTCCCGACGTTAGTGGAGATTAAATTAGAATAACGGATGCGTACGACTAATGTCTATGTCCGGTTTATACACCGCGTCGTAGCTCCCGTCCCTTCGGTGGCCAAATTCAATCTGACCCCTCGTGCTGCCTTGTGCAGCCTCGTGCCTCATGCCTCGTGCAGCCACGAGGTGCCTCGTGGTGCTGTGGTCAGCACAATTTGTGACACACTGTAGTCAGTACATCTGGCTTGAATTAAATTGTTTTTCTCAGACAGATGCGCCTCCTCTGGCCCTTTCCTAAGGGAGGAAAGGGTGAGGACCCTTAACAAGGGTAGTAAGGGTGCATACCCCCCTCCTTTGGAGAATTTTCTCCACATTGTCTGTTCTTCCGCATTTGTATGACAGTGATCACTTTCCTATTATTTTTACTTCTACTACGTATTCCTGACCTACTTGTAGCCCCTGTTGGCAATTTGGATTAGCTAATTGGGACTTATGCTCTTATCTTACCACTTTATGTGAAGACCCTTCTTCGGCCTCTATTGATGAGCTGGTATACCAGTTTTCGACCTTAGTTTTGACTGCAGCATCATGTTCGAAACGTGCTGCATGGGGCCATTATCGATATAATCGGACCGCAGATCGTCTTTTGGATTTTAAGCGAGCAAGGACAGTCGCTCGCAGTGTCATTCGTGACGCTAAGTGCACTTGTTGGCAAGACTACGTTTCTACTATTACCTCGACTTCCCCTGTGTGCGGTTTGGAAGAAGGTACGGAAGTTGTGTGGCAAGTATGCTCCAAACTCAGCTCCCGTTTTGCGGGTTGCTGGTGTTAGTATTGCCGAATTTCTTAAGGTTGCCATGGAAATAGGGAACTATTTTCTCCATGTCTCTCAAGGACTTCACCTCTGTCCCTCGTTTCTCGCTATTAAGTCTGCCAGGGAGCAATCGCCCCTGGATTTCTCTTCTAATGGGATTGAGTCATATAACGTAATGTACCTTTTACTTTCCTAGAGCTAGAGTCCACACTTTACACTTGCCGGTCATCGTCAGCTGTGCCCGATAATATTCATATCCGTATGCAATAGCATATGCATTCTACAGTCCTTGTAGTCCTTTTTCGCCTTTTCAATCTTGTTAGGACGGGAGGGGTTCTTTCTCTGCAATGGAAATCTGCCATTGTACTTCCGTTTCGCACACCAGGCACTTCGGGGCTTGATACCTCTCACTATCGTCACATTGCTCTGACCAGTGCAGTCTGCAAGGTGATGTAACGATTGATGAATAGACATCTGATATGGTATTTAGAGACTCACAATAGTCTTTCTCCTAGCCAATATGGCTTTTGCAAGGGCCACTTTACTTTGGACCCCTTGTTCCACTTAGATACGTATGTGCGAAATGCCTTTGCTAATAAACACTGCACCTTAGCAGTCTTTTTCGACCTCAAGAAGGCATATGACACCACTTGGAGGCATAACTTCTTAGCTCAGGCCCACTCCTTAGGCCTCCGCTGTAATCTACCGACCTTCCTAGCTGCTTTCTTTTCTGGAAGACATTTTTGTGTCCGTGTTAGTGCCTCGCTTTCCTCAGACTTTGTTCAGGCCGAGGTGGTCCCACAAGGTTGTGTCCTTAGTACTACCCTTTTTCTCTTGGCTGTAACTGACCTACCTTCAATTCTTCCATCGCATATTTGGTCGTCACTTTAAGTGGATGACTTCGCTATAGCTTACTCACGCGCTGACTGTCGCCTGGTCGCAGCCTACCTTCAGGATGCGATTGACCGTGTTTCCCACTTCTCATGGTTTTAAATTTTCTAGTACGAAAACCTATTTCATTACCTTCACTAAACGTCCTCTTGTCCCAGATATTTCATTGTATCTACACGGCTCACGTATCCCAGAATGTGATAAGGTCAAATTTCTTGGCCTTCTATTTAATCACTGGTTGACATGGAAACCTCACATTTCCTCTTTGAACGCAGCTTGCCATGGTCGGCTGAATCTCCTTAAAATTTTTGCACATTGTTCATGAGGAGCAGATCGCTAGATTCTGCTCCGTTTGCATTCCACCTTAGTCTTGTCCAAGCTGGATTATGGCGACCAAGTCTATTCTGTGGCTTCTCCTACCACTCTTTTTAAGTTAGTTTCCCTTCATCATCTGGATCAAAAAAACCTTGGTGCCTTTCATCCATCCCCTGTGTGAAATCCTCTATGCTGAGGCGATCGTCGTGATGCTCATTGCCTTCGTTATTTTGTCCGCTCTCTTGACTTTCGTGTTCCTTCAACATATAGGTTGGTCTCAGACGTTAGTAGAAGTCCATTATTTGTTCGCCGCCCCTGCTTACTCTGACCGTTTCCTCTTCGTCTTCACTCACTCCGGTCTTCTCTTCATTTGCCTCCCTTGTATGTTAATTTAACGTCTGCCTTTTCCCTCTTCCCTTGGGAGGTTCCGACAGTTCGTGTCTGTTCTTCCTTACTACCGTGCGCTGAAGCTCTCCTACCTACGGCTGCTTCTCACTCTTTTTCTTGATCACTTCTAATTGCATACAAATGCGATGCCGTCGCTGTTTATACAGATGGCTCTAAATCTTCTGACGGTGTTGGGTTCGCGGCGGTGTTCCCTGACGATGTTGTCCTAGGTCATTTGTTAAACTCAGTTAGTGTTTTACCTCCGAATTGTATGCCATCCTCATAGCACTTCTCCGTATTACATATATGTCTCCTTCGTCGTTTGTGATCATTCCAGATTCCCTCAGCGCTTTACAGGCCATTAAACAATTTGATTCCCCTCATCCATTGTTCCTCCGTATTCAACTTTGGTTATGCCATGTGGCTAGAAAAAAGAAAGACGTCGTTTTATGTTGGATCCCTGGACATGTTGATGTGCAGGGCAATGAACAGGCGGATGCTGCTGCTCAGACAGCGGTACATGAACTTCCGGTTTCCCATAGAGGTATTCCGTTCAGGGATTATTTTACGATCATCTCTGCCCGTCTTCGGGGCTGTTGGCAACAACGGTGGTCGAACATGCACCATTACAAATTCCACTCTATTAAACCATTTTTAGGTTTGTGGCCATCTTCGTACCACTGTTGCCGTACTCGGGAGACTGAGCTCTACCGTCTCCACATCGGCCTTACTCGCCTTACCCGGTTTACCAGCTAGCTTACAGGATTTACCTCCGATGCCGCTGCCCTACCACTCTTACCTTATTTTCCCTTCTTGCAGACGGTCCTGCCTTTGACTTACGATCACTTTTTGATTTTTTGTCAGCAACTGCTTTGCTATACAAACTTTGATGCATAGCCTCTCGTGTCCCTTTAAGCCCTTTTCTACCCTCACCTCTGATCCCCTCTCCACCTAGCTGTTTATAGCCACGGCACTATTTTCTGCTCCACAGCGCTGCATGGCCCTTGTCGGTTTATCGCTTTATTATTTGATTATAATAATATTATGCAATATTAGCATACAATAGTTAAACACATAACTGTTTATGAATGAAAGTACATGGATAATCAACCATGTTGTACTACAATGTTTTATCCTGATGTACTTTACCTGAAATAACAAAGGTATTGTACCTTTACAAATAAAACTACGCGTTTATTTCTTTCCCTAGACTACTGAAAACAAATTGTGGTATGTAATTGTTACGCTTTTGACTGCGTAACGTGGAAGATTGAGACACTTATGCAATATATGGGAATCTTTATTAAGGAAACGTATCGCCACACAGTGGCTTCATCAGTCCAATACAAAGCAGAGAGGGGTAAGGAGAGGAGGAGTTTGAGATGATCAGTCCTTGAGCCTGGAATCGATGTGTTCAGACCAATCGTGTAGAAAGTAGAGCATATGGCCGGAGAAGTGGCTTATATACTGTAGTCAGGTGAGTGGAAGCAGGAGGAGGCGGGGTCACAGTGGCACCATCCACTAGTGTAAGTAGGTCTTCGTCCTAAGGTTGGACAAGTGTTGAAGAATTCTTTGTATCAAGTTGCCTTGATGCTGCATCACAACTGCGTAACGTAAATAAAAGTCCTGGCTCCTAAAGGGTAAACAACCTGCCTAGTCTAGGGGCATTTATATTTTTTTAAACAGAAAAAGAAACCACTCTAGGGCCATTATGTACCTTCATACAAATTATGAAGCATAAATTTATATGGTCAATATATTATGAGGAAGGACACAAAAACTCACCTATACAAATATATATATATATATATATATATATATATATATAGAGAGAGAGAGAGAGAGAGAGAGAGAGAGAAAAGAGAGAGAGAGAGAGAGAGAGAGAGAGAGAGAGAGAGAGAGAGAGAGAGAGAGAAAGAGAGAGAAAGAGAAAAAACTTATATAAATAACATTCAACCTACTCTACACACATTACTACACACAAGTACACATTTACCCAGTACTTACAATAGTTCACTAGCACACTGGTACTACTAAGTAAAACACTATCATTTATTAACAGGGAGGCTCCATGACACCTCTCTTTCTGCAGGCTGAACAAGTACTCTCCCATATCTTAAACAGGCTTCTGCACACTAGGGCCTTACAGGTAAACGTCAGACCACTTAAAAAACAAAATAACCTATGGTATAAACTTGAAAAAAAACACCATCCCTACAAAAAGCAAACCGTCTTACGACATCATGCTGCGCTCCACAAACTGACACACACACACACCTCACTCTCCTCTCCTGGCCACTCTGACCAGGAATAAAACGCGTTCAGTTTCAGAACAATCCCCGAAACTGACATTATATATGAAGCATTTTTGATACAATATTTGCCAACACACTAGTAACAGCAATATTTAATCAAGGACCCACGTTTACATCCGAGCCTACCTCTTTAATTGACTTCTGAATATACCACCTCTTCCTTATCTCTAAGTCTATCTCTTTCTAACTTACTTATGAGACTACCCTTTTTCTAGGCTTAAGACACTTGTTTCAAGGTTACCTCTTTCTTCGTCTTGGATTGCCTCCTTCATGCTTACCTCTCAGACTACCTCCTTTCTTGACTAACCTCTATTCAGTATCTTAGGATGAAGAAATAAGATTGACTCTTACAGAAGCTAGAACTTACATCTTTCTTGGTTTAAGATTACTTATCTTTACATTATCTCTTTTCTTGGTTTAGGTCTGAGATTACCTTCATGACTTTTTTTTTACTGAGAAAAAAAAAATTCTCTTCCTATTATAACCAAAGAAAATAAAATTTATAGCCAGAATTGAATTACATTCCAGCAGAAATACGTGCATGGCAATTGGTGTGAAAGTGGCTTCCCAGTTTGGAAAACTGGCTCAGGTTTCTTACATATTTGATTAAATTTATAATTAAACTTTAAATTAAAATTTGCAAGCAGGAATGATGTTATAATTATCTTCTGATTAATTTACTGAAGGAACTCCGCAGAGGTGTAGCGCTTCCCCACAAGTATAATTACAATACTTTAGTAACTTTTTCATTGCTTTAAGTTTGGGAGACACACAGATGATGAACAAACTAAATGCAAATTATGTAGTCAGGCATATGGTCACTGTATAAATTAGACACATATGCAACACTTGGGTATCTTTATTGAGGAAACGTTTCGCCACACAGTGGCTTCATCAGTCCAATACAAAGTAGAAAGGTGTAAGGAGAGGAGGAGTTTGAGGTAATCAGTCCCTCGGCCTGGAGTCACCCTACTCTGAAGATTGTCACATGCAGCATTCTCCACCTGACCCAACATTCTCCACCTGACCCAGCATTCTCCACCTGACCCAGCATTCTCCACCTGACCCAGCATTCTCCACCTGACCCAGCATTCTCCACCTGACTAAATCCTGTGAATACTCATGTATCTTTTATCCAGGTAGATCTGTTTGTGACTCGATAAAGCCCACTATGTGGGCGAAACGTTGTCAATAAAGGATCACATTATACTGCTTATGTGTTTATTTTTCCATTGTGTCGGTATTTTATACCATTTATTTTCACGATGTTACTACTATAGCTGTTATCGTGACCCTACTTAACACTATGTTACTGCTGCAACTTCTACCTTGATCCCACGTTACAATTTGTTACTGATATAGCTATTATACTGAACCCACCTTTCGGAATGTTACTGAAATATCTGTTGTCTTGATCCCCCTTTACACTATAACACTACAGTGTTAGTGCGATAGCAATCCCGACCTCGCATAACACTGGCACTGCTATACCTTCTTTCATGACCTTATTTTATGCAGTGTATGTACAGTTACACTATTACTGCAATAGCTGCAATCTTGATTCAACTTGACACTGTTACTGCAAACTTAACATTAGAACATAAGAACATAAGAAAGGAGGAACACTGCAGCTGGCCTGTTGACCCATACTAGGCAGGTCCTTCACAATCCATCCCACTAACAGAATATTTGCCCAACCCAATTTTCAACGCAACCCATGGAGATAAACTCACTATCAGTCACCTTCACACAGGAGAAAAACTCACTATCATTCATCCTCACACAGGAGAGAAACTCACTATCAATCACCCTCACTAAAGAGAGAATCTCACTATCAATCACCCTCACGAAGGAGAGAACTTCACTATCAGTCACCCCTCACACAGTAGGAGAGAAACTTACTATCAGTCACCTTCACAGAGTAGAAGATAAACTCACTATCAGTCACCCCTCACACAGTAGGAGATAAACTCACTATCAGTCACCTTCACACAGTAGGAGATAAACTCACTATCAGTCACCCCTCACACAGTAGGAGATAAACTCACTATCAGTCACCCTCACACAGTAGGAGAAAAACTCACTATCAGTCACCCTCACACAGTAGGAGATAAACTCACTATCAGTCACCCTCACACAGTAGGAGAAAAACTCACTATCAGTCACCCTCACACAGTAGGAGATAAACTCACTATCAGTCACCCTCACACAGTAGGAGAAAAACTCACTATCAGTCACCTTCACACAGTAGGAGAAAAACTCACTATCAATCACCCTCACACAGTAGGAAATAAACTCACTATCAGTCACCTTCACACAGTAGGAGAAAAACTCACTATCAATCACCCTCACACAGTAGGAGATAAACTCACTATCAGTCACCTTCACACAGTAGGAGAAAACTCACTATCAATCACCCTCACACAGTAGGAGATAAACTCACTATCAGTCACCCTCACACAGTAGGAGATAAACTCACTATCAGTCACCCTCACACAGTAGGAGATAAACTCACTATCAGTCACCCTCACACAGTAGGAGAGAAACCCACTATCAGTCACCCTCACACAGTAGGAGAGAAACTCACTATCAGTCACCCTCACACAGTAGGAGATAAACTCACTATCAGTCACCCTCACACAGTAGGAGATAAACTCACTATCAGTCACCCTCACATATAAGGTAAACTCATCAATGATTACCCTTACCCACGAGGGAAACTCACCGTCAGTCACTTTCAAGCAGAAGGCAAACTACAGTTACTCTCACACAAAGGATAAACTAGCAATAACTCTCACACAAAGGATAAACTAGCAATAACTCTCACACTAAGGATAAACTAGCAATAACTCTCACACAAAGGATAAACTAGCAATAACTCTCACACAAAGGTTAAACTCGCAATAACTCTCACACAAAGGATAAACTCGCAATAACTCTCACACAAAGGATAAACTAGCAATAACTCTCACACAAAGGATAAACTCGCAATAACTCTCACACAAAGGATAAACTAGCAATAACTCTCACACAAAGGATAAACTCGCAATAACTCTCACACAAAGGATAAACTAGCAATAACTCTCACACAAAGGATAAACTCGCAATAACTCTCACACAAAGGATAAACTAGCAATAACTCTCACACAAAGGATAAACTAGCAATAACTCTCACACAAAGGATAAACTCGCAATAACTCTCACACAAAGGATAAACTAGCAATAACTCTCACACAAAGGATAAACTAGCATTAACTCTCACACAGAGGATATACTAGCAATAACTCTCACACAAAGGATAAACTAGCAATAACTCTCACACAAAGGATAAACTCGCAATAACTCTCACACAAAGGATAAACTCGCAATAACTCTCACACAAAGGATAAACTAGCAATAACTCTCACACAAAGGATAAACTAGCAATAACTCTCACACAAAGGATAAACTAGCAATAACTCTCACACAAAGGATAAACTCGCAATAATTCTCACACAAAGGTTAAACTCTCAATAACTCTCACATAAAGGATAAACTAGCAATAACTCTCACACAAAGGATAAACTCTCAATAACTCTCACACAAAGGATAAACTAGCAATAACTCTCACACAAAGGATAAACTCTCAATAACTCTCACACAAAGGATAAACTCTCAATAACTCTCACACAAAGGATAAACTAGCAATAACTCTCACACAAAGGATAAACTCTCAATAACTCTCACACAAAGGATAAACTAGCAATAACTCTCACACAAAGGATAAATTCTCAATAACTCTCACACAAAGGATAAACTAGCAATAACTCTCACACAAAGGATAAACTCTCAATAACTCTCACACAAAGGATAAACTCTCAATAACTCTCACACAAAGGATAAACTAGCAATAACTCTCACACAAAGGATAAACTCTCAATAACTCTCACACAAATGATAAACTAGCAATAACTCTCACACAAAGGATGAACTCTCAATAACTCTCACACAAAGGATAAACTAGCAATAACTCTCACACAAAGGATAAACTCTCAATAACTCTCACACAAAGGATAAACTAGCAATAACTCTCACACAAAGGATAAACTAGCAATAACTCTCACACAAAGGATAAACTAGCAATAACTCTCACACAAAGGATAAACTCTCAATAACTCTCACACAAAGGATAAACTAGCAATAACTCTCACACACAGGATAAACTCTCAATAACTCTCACACAAAGGATAAACTAGCAATAACTCTCACACAAAGGATAAACTCTCAATAACTCTCACACAAAGGATAAACTCTCAATAACTCTCACACAAAGGATAAACTAGCAATAACTCTCACACAAAGGATAAACTCTCAATAACTCTCACACAAAGGATAAACTAGCAATAACTCTCACACAAAGGATAAACTCTCAATAACTCTCACACAAAGGATAAACTAGCAATAACTCTCACACAAAGGATAAACTCTCAATAACTCTCACACAAAGGATAAACTCGCCTTTTCTCACAAAGGAGTGGGAAAAAACTCGTCCCTCTCTATCACAGGAGGCAAACTACTCTCAGTCTAACACGGGGAAGGACCTCCGTCTGATCCTTACAAAGGAGAGAATTTCTTCCTGACTCATCCTCATTCACCCTCACTCATCCTCATTCACCCTCACTCATCCTCATTCACCCTCACTCATCCTCATTCACCCTCACTCACCATCAGACAGCTGGAAAACGCAGACGATATATGAACCCCGCCGCCATTTGAAGAGACATAAAAATGGAACCGAAAGAACTGAGGAACTTGGATGCGAAAAAGACTTGGAGAGATGCCAGAGAGAAGAGAGAGAGAGAGAGAGAGAGAGAGAGAGAGAGAGAGAGAGAGAGAGAGAGAGAGAGAGAGAGAGAGAGAGAGAGAGGGGGAGAGAGAGAGACAGGCAGACAGAAAAATACAGAAAGAGACAGAGACAGAGGAAATTTATTATGAATAACCCAAATAAAAATAGGATCTGTATAAAATGTTTATTGCGAAAAATATAGTTTAAGAAATTAGATTGGAACAAATGTGGAAAGAAGCAAACAAGAAAACTTCAAAAAGCCACTGGAAAACTAGAGAAGGAAGTCAGTCGAAGAACGTGGCATACAAAGAGAACGTTTCATGTATTCGACATTCGACGTATGTCACTCGCCTATATAGGCACTCCTCCCGGCAAGCGAACCAGCAGTTTAAGAGTAAAGCAGGAGGGGCCCCACTGTTAAGCTAAACCGCCTGATTCAACCCACCAATCACGAGAAATTCCACCAAACTTTTGACTCAATGTCTGCGACTTGTGGAACAACACTGCCAGACTCACCTCAAGTCTGGTCGTCCACAGATGTCACCGTGTCTCTGGAAAACTTGTCATACTGTACATATTGTAAATATTGTACATATATCATGCTTGTTTGGCGAAGGAAAATAATATAAGTATTTACTCTCTGCTGTGTTTTGCTCGGTTCTACACTATTTGGTTGTCGTACTGACACAGTTAAAACACAGGTGTCCACGTCACAAGACTACACCTGTGTTTAATAAAGACTCTGGAAGGAAGCCAATGAAATGCTAGCGTAAAGATGACAGTGGGTGACTATGGAAGAAATGTGGTGGAAGACTCAAGAAAGATACCAGAGAAAAAATCCAGAAGGAAACCAGAGAAAATAATCCAGAAGGAAGCCAGTGAAAGACTTGGAAACGGAGCCATTGAAAGACTCGGAAGAAAACCATTGAAAGACTTGGGAAGAAAGGCAGTGTAAGACTTCAGAAGGAAGCCAGTGAAAGAAATGAGAAGAAAGCCGGTGGAAAAGTGATTAAAACTAGTCGAAGACTCGGGAAAAGAGCCAGTGGAATTCTCGTGGAAAAAACAGCGAAAGACTCCCAAAGACAGCCAGTGTAAGACTCAGGAAGGAAGCCAGAGGAAGACTTCTGAACGAGGCCAGTGGAAGACTTCTGAACGAGGCCAATGGAAGACTCGAGAAGGAACCCAATGGATAACTCTAAATATAAGCCAATGGAAGGCTTGTGATTGAAGCCAATGGAAGACTCCAGAAGGAAATCTGGGAAAGACTCTACAAATAAGTCAGTGGAAGACTCTGGAAGGAAGCCCGTGCAAGACTCTAGGGAGGAACCCAGTGGAAGAATCAAGAAAATAATGGAAGACTCGGGAAGGAAGGAAATGGAAGACTCGAAAAGGAAAAAAAGACTCTTGAAGGAAGATAGCAAAAGACTAGGGAAGGAAGCCTGTGAAAGACTCTGGAAGAAATCCAGTGTAAGACACCAGAAGGAACCCACTGGAAGACTCAGGATGGAAGTCAGAGGAAGCCTAAGAAAGAAGCCAGTGAAAGATTGGGAAGGAAGCCAACAAAACACTCCAGAAGGAAACCACTGAAAGAAATGTGAAGAAAGCCAGTACAAGTCACCGGAAGGAAGCCAGTAGAAGATTCGGGGAGTAAGCCAAGACTCTGGAAGTAAGCCAGTGGAAAACTCTAGGTATAGGCCATTTGAAGATTCCAGAAGGAAACTAGTGGAAAAATCGGGAGTAAGCCAATGGAAAACTCAGGAAGCAAGCCAGTGGAAGACTCGGTAAGTAAGCCAATGGAAAACTCAGGAAGCAAGCCAGTGGAAGACTAGTGAAGTTAGCCAGTTGAAAACTTAGAAAGCATGGCATTGGAAGACTCGAGAAGTAAGCCAATGGAAAACTCAGGAAGCAAGCCAGTGGAAGACTAGTGAAGTAAGCCAGTGGAAAACTTAGAAAGCATGCCATTGGAAGACTCGGGAAGTAAGCCAATGGAAAACTCAGGAAGCAAGCCAGTGGAAGACTAGTGAAGTAAGCCAGTGGAAAACTTAGAAAGCATGCCATTGGAAGACTCTGGAAGTAAGCCAATGAAAACTCAGAAAGCAAGCCAGTGGAAGAATCAGGAAGTAACACGGTACAAAACTCTGGAAATAAGCCAGTGGAAGTCTCTAGAAGGAAGCCAGTTGAAAACTCGTTGAGTAAGCCAGTGGAAGACTCCATGAGACCTTGGAAGGATTCTGGAAATAAGCCAGTGGGATACTCTGGAAGGAAGCTTGCGCAAGATTCTAGGGAGGAACCCAGTAGAAGTTTCGAGAAGGAAGCCAAGGAAGACTCAGGAAAGAAGCAAGTGGAAGATTCGAAAAGGAAAAAAAAGGAAAAGATTCATGAAGAAAAATAGCGAAAGACTGAGAAGTAAGCCAGTGGAAGACTCCAAAAAGATGCTATTGGTAGACTTGGTACGGAAGTCAATGGAAGTCTGTGGAAAGAAGCCAGAGGAAGACTAGGGGAGGAAGCCAGAGGAAGACTAGGGAAAGAAGTCAGAGGAAGACTAGGGGAGGAAGACACTGGAAACCTAGGAAAAGAAGCCTCTGAAAGACTACAGAAGAAAGCCAGTGGAAAAATTGGGAGAAAAAAATTCATTGCTCGCCACTAAGGAAAAAAAAAAACATTAGTCGTCGGTGAGGAAAAAAACATTAGTCGTAACTGAGGAAAAAACATTAATTGTAGCTCAGGAAAAAACATTAGTCGTCTCTGGGGAAAACAATAGTCATGGCTGAGGATAAAACATTTGTCGTGGCTGAGGCAAAAGAGTTAGTCATGGCTGAGGAAAAAAATTAGTCGTTGCTGAGAAAAAAACATTAGTCGTGGCTGGAGAAAAGATTTCAGAACATAACAACATAAGAAAGAAGAAACACTGAGAAGGCCTACTGGTCCATACGAGGCAAGTCCAAGTTTCCTACCGGCTTAAGCCAATGACCCAACCTAGTCAGATCAGGTCACATTCACTTAAGGAAGGAGCACGACATCAGACCTATTAGCACAAATAACAAAAAAGGCACAATACCGTGACTGGAACAATACACACACAACCCGCACATATAAAAGAGAGGAGCTTACGACGACGTTTCGGCCCGACTTGGACCATTTACAAAGTCACACTAACACACAGAGACAGAGGAAGGGTATTTATAGGCAGGCAGACAGGGGAGGGTACAAGAGAGTGGGGAAATGTAGGAGTAGTGGTAGTAGTGGTAGTAGTAAAGGTAGTAGTAAAGGTAGTAGAGTAGACAGTCAATGGGAAGGAGCACTGCTATGAGGCTAGCGGCCCGCAAGGGGGGTACGAGAGGGAAGAAAAGCGAAAAAATGAAGGAAAATACAAGGCAAAAGAAAGAACAGAAAGAAAGGAAAACCCAAGGAGAAAAAAAAAGGAGAAGGGGGAAGATAAGACAGGGAAGGAATCAGGTTAAGTCACGGGTGTTCTGAAGTTTAGAGCATTTAACAATGTAATGAGAGAGGAAAGCATCAACAGAGACAAAGCCAGGGCTAAGATTCATACAGGGAAAGTTGTGTATAAGGGAGGATTTCTTTCTGTTCTTTCTTTTGCCTTGTATTTTCCTTCATTTTTCGCTTTTCTTCCTCTCGTACCCCTTGCGGGCCGCAGCCTCATAGCAGTGCTCCTTCCCATTGACTGTCTACTCTACTACCTTTACTACTACCTTTACTACTACCACTACTACCACTACTCCTACATTTCCCACTCTCTTGTACCCTCCTGTCTGCCTGCCTATAAATACCCTTCCTCTGTCTCTGTGTGTTAGTGTGACTTGTAAATGGTCCAAGTCGGCGAAACGTCGTCGTAAGCTCCTCTCTTTTATATGTGCGGGTTGTGTGTGTACTATTAGCACAAGCTAGTCAGGTCCAACTCACACCCACCCACACCCACTCATGCATTTATCTAACCTATTTTTAAAGCTACACATCGTCTTAGCTTCTATGACGGTACTCGGGAGTTTGTTCCACTCATCCACAACTCTATTACCAAACCAGTGCTTTCCTATATCCTTCCTGAATATGAACTTGAAACCATTGCTGCGAGTCCTGTCTTGGCTGGATATTTTCAGCACGCTATTTACATCCCCTTTATTTATTTCTGTTTTCCATTTATACACCTCAATCATATCCCCCCTAATTCTACGCCTTTCTAGAGAGTGCAGATTCAGGGTCCTCAGTCTATCCTCATAGGGAAGATTTCTGATACATGGAACCAACTTTGTCATCCTCCTTTGTACGTTTTCCAGTGCAATTATATCCATTCTGTGATACGGTGACCAGAACTGTGTAGCATATGCCTGAGGAAAAAAATATTAGTCGTAGCTGTGGAAAAACATTAATTGTGGTTGAAGAAAAAACATTAATCGTGGATGAAAAAAACAATAGTTGTAAGTGAGGAGAAAAAAATCATAAGTCGAGGTTGAGAAAAAAACAAACATTAGTGGAGGCTGAGGAAAAACATTATTCTTGAATGTGGAAAAAACCTTAGTAGTTACTGTGAAAAAAACGTTATTCGTGACTGTGAAAAACATTATTCGTGATTGTGAAAAACATTATTCGTGACTGTGAAAAACATTAGTCGTGACTGTGAGAAATATTAGTCGTAACTGTGAAAACATTAATCGTAATTGTGAAAACATTTATCGTTACAATATAAAACATTAGTCGTGGCTGTGAAAAACATTTGTCGTGGCTGTGAAAAAAAATTGTCGGCTGTGAAAAACATTAATCGTGACTGTGAAAAAAAATCGGGAGAAATCTAAAAGAAGGATAGGGTTAAGAGGTGAGGAGATTCCTATCCACATTGTGAGTTAGTTCACTGTTCCAGTCGGTATGGGACTGGAGACTGGAAGAGGCCGGAGGAAGGGGACAGAGAAGAAGAGGGAAGGGAAGCATGGAGGATGGAAAGGGAAAAAGTGAGAAAGGAGAAGAGGAAGGAAGAGAGGAACGAGGGCAGAGGAGGGGTAAAAAATAAAGACAGGAAGAAAAGGGAGGAGGGAAGAGGGTATGTGACGATTGAAAACAGAAGAGAAGAAGGAAGGAAGGAGGAATGAAAGTAATGAAGCTATGTAATATATTACTAAACATTCTCTTAAGTAATTTTAATTGTTTTTTTTTTTCGGTAAAAAAATGTCAGCCTTACTATCAGTAACAGTCATGTTTACCTCTCACAAGTGTTTAAATACTTACCATTGACTTCTTGTAGTTACAGGTGGGTTCAGCTTCACAGGTGTGATCCCTTAGAGGTGGGTCAAAGTTACTAATGGGGTTAACTTCACAGGTGGAGTCAACTTCAGAGATGGGGGTCAACTTCAATGGTGGAGTCAACTTCAGAGATGGGGATCAACTTCAATGGTGGGGTCAACTTCAGATGTGTTAACTTCAAAGGTTGGGTCAAGATCAGACTTGATGTCAATTTCAGAAGTGGGGTCGACTTCAGAAGTGGGTTCGACTTCAGAAGTGGGGTCGACTTCAGAAGTGGGGTCGACATCAGAAGTGGGGTCGACTTCAGTAATAAGATCAAATTAAACATGTGGGGTCAACATCTCAGATGGGGTCAACTTTACTAGCGGGGTCATCTGCACAAGTGGCATCAATTATTCACACAGGAATGAACCTCACAGCTGAGGTCATCTAACTACTTGGATTCAACTTCATAGGTGAAGCCAGTTTCACGGGTGAGGTGAATACACATAGGCTTAACATCACGTATATTGTGACGTCAATATACGTGGAATCAACATTACAACTGAAATCACTATACATGTAGTCAGCTTAGATCAATACCCGTAGAGACAACTTTACAGATGTGGCCAACTATACATGTGTGATCAATTTCCCACACTGTATGTATGTATGGACAGAGGGTATGTGTGGACAGTCTCAAATTATTCATGGTCAAAAGAGTGACTCCTGTCGAGCACAGGTATCCAGTTAGACAGAGTCTTCCTGGTTCTGGACATGTGTTGCAGTCAATCAGCGACTCTAGTCAAACACGTGTATTCCAGTCAGTCCGAGAAAGTCTTGTCCATCACAGATGTTTAAGTCACAGGAATTTCTGACCAAGACAGGTATTCCTGTTCATCAAATGAATACATGACCATGACAGTTACACCTTAATCTCGCTTTTTGAGGAACTAAAATTAGAAAACGCGGGCGGACAGGAAACAGAAATGTCGCATTTTATCTATTCATTTATTAGTTTATTTTCAAAGATTTATTAGTGCTGCGGCACCACTCACAACAGACATTACTGCGGCACCACACACGACATTCCTACTGCACCACACTGGTTACGTTATCGCTTCTCATTAGAAAACAAGTGCAAACTCTGGCTTAATGAGCACCTGTGTCAATACTATTACGAGATTTGTCTAGATCCTCTTCTTAATCCGCATTAAGTAGGTATTACTCAAAGAATTATGTTCCTTAGTAATCTCACTTAGAATCTCAAATTATTTACGAAATGCGCTATTAGAAAAAAAAATATATGAAAAACAAAATATTTAATATAATAGTCTAGGTTAAATACGGGTTCGATGGAGTTAATTAAAATTGTTCAGTCAGATATCATATAAGAGGAAATTCATCGAATGATGGATACATATAGTAGCATGTAACTTTAAATGATTAACTCAAAAAAACATAACTTTAGTGATCCAGTGCCTGCTTATTGGCATTCTGAGATACACGTATTTCAGAACATCAATAAATAGGCCGAACAGACGATTGGAGGAATGCCTGTGTTGTACACAGAAAATTCCACAACCATTTAATCAACTCGCAAGACTCATCGACAGCTATCCTGGACTCATCATTCATCTGAATATCTAACAATTTCAACCAGAACAACGGCTTTACAATCAGCTGATCCCCTTGCCAGGAAACATCATCGTTATAATTATTATTTTTATTTATTAACACATCCGCGGGCCAAGAATTCTCACATCAATCCCTCTCGCACTACAAAAACCACATTAACTCCTCAGGGCCGACCCCTACCCCGACCTTTCCCTCCACTACAGAGTATTAAGTCATCACCTCTCTCGAGAAGTCATTTCTGTCCCCGTTCCATTCTTCTCTTCTACATGTCCGAACCACCTCAACAACCCATCCTCAGCTCTCTGGATAATAGTTTTGGTAATCCCGCACCTCCTCCTAATTTCCAAACTCCGAATTCTCTGCATTATATTCATACCACACATTGACCTCAGACATGACATCTCCACTGCCTCCAGCCTTCTCCTCGTTGCAACATTCATCACCCATGCTTCACAACCCATATAAGAGTGTTGGTATAATCTCATACTTCTCATACATTGTCTCCACAGACTCCTCAGTGCTCCACTCACCCTTTTCCCCTCTCATCAATTCATGCCCACTGACATGTCCACTCCCAAATATCTGAATACATTCACCTCCTCCATACTCTCTCCCTCCAATCTGATATCCAATCTTTCGTCACCTATTCTTTTCGTAATCCTCATCACCTTACTCTTTCATATATTCGCTTTCAATTTTCTTCTTTTACACACCCTACCAAATTCATCCACCAACCTCTGCAATTTCTCTTCAGAATTTCCCAAAAGCACAGTGTCATCAGCAAAAAGCAACTGTGACAACTCCCACTTTGTATTTGATTCTTTATCTTTTAACCCCACACTTCTTGCCAAGACCCTCGCATTCACTTCTCTTACAACCCTATCTATAAATATATTGAACAACCACGGTGACATCACACATCCTTCTCTATGGCCGACTTTTACTGGGAAATAGTTCCCCTCCCTCCTACACACTCTAACCTGAGCCTCAGTATCCTCATAAAAACTTTTCACTGCTTTCAGTAACCTACCTCCTATTCCATACACCTGCAACATCTGCCACATTGCCCCCCTATCCACCCTATCATACGCCTTTTCCAAATCCATAAATTCCACAAAAACCTCTTTACCCTTATCCAAATACTGTTCACCTATATGTTTCACTGTAAACACTTGGTCTACACACCCCCTACCTTTCCTAAAGCCCTTGTTCATCTGCTATCCTGCTTTCTGTCTTACTCTTAAAAAAAAAAAAACAGAAAGTAGGATAGCAGATGAACAAGGGGGATTTAAGAAAGGTAGGGGGTGTGTAGACCAAGTGTTTACAGTGAAACATATAGGTGAACAGTATTTGGATAAGGGTAAAGAGGTTTTTGTGGCAAACAACTTACTTTCCTGTCCCGTACAGGTCCGTCTCAAATCCAACCTTCTCAACATTCTCCACCTGACTATCCACCCTATATATTCTCATGTGCTCTCTGCTCAGGTAGACCTGTTTGTGATTTAATAAAACCCACTGTGTGGCCGAAGCGTAATAAAGGAACGCATTATACTGAATTTGTATTTATTTTACCATTGCGTCGGTATTTTATACCATTATTTCCACCAGTTATCCGATTCACTACATACTGACTTCCAGTTTGTATATCCATAATCAGAGACTGCATTAGAATATTACCTCGATAATAATTTCATGAATTTTAGAAGTCCAAGTTAGGGCAACACAGAACATACAATCCTACGTCCAACATCGAACATAAATAGATATGCAAAAACCAAGCATAACCTCAATTTTCAAAAGTGGTCGAATGAATCTTCAACTTTCTAACTAATCAAACTCAAACAGTAATGGTAAACAGAGTTAAGTCAAGGCTGCTACAATGAAAAGCTCTGATCCAAAAAGGCACAGTACTTGCAACCATCCTGTTCCTCATTCTCATATCAGACATAGAGATGTAAACCATAACACCGTGACTTCTTTTGCAGGCGCTACTAAAATCTGCATGATAGTGCCATCCACTGAGAACACGGTAAATCTCCAAGCGGATATAAACCAAATTTTCCAATTGGGAACGTAAAACAAATTATGATGTTCATTGAGGACAAATTTCAATTACTCCGTTATGGAAAACTAGAGGAAATTGTAGGTAGAACCGAGTATACTACAAAATCCAATCATTCAACAGACCGAAAAAGTAGAAATAAGAGGTTTAGAGTGTTAATGTAAGAGGACGTCACCTTCAAGGATTACACCAGTGTCACTATCACATCTGCGAGGAAAAGTATAAGATGGATAATAAGAACTTTCAAGCTCTCTCTAGGCTGGAATACTGCTGCACACTAACAGCTCCATTCAAAGCAGTTGAAATAGCAGATCTAGAGAATGTACAGAGAACCTTCATCGCACATATAAGTTCAGTTAAGCGCTTAATTACTGGGAACTTTTGGAGTCACTTTACTTGTACTCCCTGGAGAGCAGGCGAGAGAGATACATGATAATTAACACCTGGAAATCCTAGAGGGACTGATCCCAATTCTGCACAGAGAAATAACTCCCTGTGAAATCAAAAGACTTGCCAGACGGTGCAACATATCCGCAATGAAAAGCAGGGGTGCCATGAGTACACTAAGAGAAAACACACTTAGTGTCCAGGGCACAAGACTGTCCAACAGCCTCCCACAATGTGCATAAGGGAAATTACCAATAGACGTCTGGCTGCCTTCAAGAGGGAGATGGACAAATACCTAAAGTACCCGATTAGCCTGGCTGTGGTGAGTCAAGCAGTAACAGCCTGGTTGATAAGGCCCTGATCCACTAGGAGGCCTGATCAAGAACTGACCGCGAGGATTTTGACCCCCAGAAACATCTCCAGGTAGACTTCAGGTAGACAAAAAGGATTACGTACAAACTCAGTAATAAGACAAAATTCCCACTAAGCAGGCGAGCGTTATCAGCCAATGTTCTCATGAGACAATGTGAAGGTTTGGTAACGCATGGTAATAAGTGTTTTTAGAGGGGTGGACCGGTAAGCCAGAGGACGGCCTCGGTTAGATGACCAAAAACTCAAGTGGCGGATCATCATATGACTAACATTGAGGTGGAACCTACCAGTTTATGGCTATGTTCGGAGGCGACCAACTGCAACAAAGTGTCGAAACAACGGTGAAGGGAATGAGTGCACTTAAATTATGTAGTTGATGGAAAGACAGTTCCTCGCACACTAAAAGCTATATCCAAAAAAAACATTTTGGCGACAGAGTAAATAAATGATGCTGCAGTTTAAGCTCACCAAACTTAAGAAAATCCTATTTAGTGTGTCTCCCAGAGACTCTCTAAGTCGTCTTAATAGCTCTTCCCATTATCCAAAATCTGACAGTCCATATGAGTGTGCAGTGAAAATCCTGATTCAACTCAAAACAATTTCACACGACCTTAGATAAAAGGCTAGAATCTAAATCATAATTTGCCAGGAAACAATGAAGTCCACAAACTGTGTTGGAGACTGCCTACACAACCCCTCCCCGCCCTCTCTCCCAAAGAATAATCAAAGTAAATTTAATAGTGACAAACTTCAACACACAATAATGATAGTCTGGTTAAAACTCAGTCTAAGCTGTACTACATGTTCTGAGAATAACTCTGGATAACCACAAACAATATAAGAGGCAAACAGACTAGAACATACTCAGTCACAACATGTGTTTGTAGGTAAATTACTACGACTAAAATGCTGAAACCAACTCAAAATCTCATAATATTTAAGGTGTCAAAGTTTGTGTGCATCAGTCTGCCTATGTAACATGTAGGAGGCCCCACAATCTGTACCATGAACACAAAGTGTTTGATATGTATGTTTTTTTTAAATAGCTGCGTAAAGTGTCATATTGAGTTTTTATATAGTTTTATTGTGCCTCCCTCCCACGTTCACACTCACTAACTCACTCTTCCAAATTCATGGAACAATTGGTATGTTCATGTGCCCTGTGACAAAAGTTCTTGAGCCCATTCCAAGCGTCCTGGAATGGCTACGACAGCTTCCAAATCCTCAGTAACATAGCTTCAAACTTTGAAAAAAAAGGTGTCTAAATATTTGACAAAGGCGAAGAGTGATATTCATGTGTGTAAGTGCAGGTTTCACAATTTAAAGTGTATAAATATAATGGATCACATCTTACAGGCAGGATGACACCCATTTAGTTTTGTTTCCGTACTGGTAAATTTATTGAAGTAGGAAAATATTACAAGAAACTTGGAATCGTTGGTACATGTCCCATACCTGGAGAATGGTTCATTTGATATGCTTCAAATTTTCACTGATATAGGTTCTTGAACGCAAGGTTCGCTCAACCGTTGGGTGCCATATATTCCAATTTGCCAGTTTTATTGAATACATGGTGATATTTATTTTATATTCTGTGGCTTACGCCTAGTATGTTACATTTTATTAGTCGTTCGTGTCACAATCATTCACCATGCTCTCTCGACCCGCTTACTGGCAATTTAGAGTGTAGCAATTCTGAGGCCCCACTGTTGCTCTCATTGCCTGGGTCAAATTTGCCACTCACGAGGCCAGCAACTGCAGCCAAGGTGAGATCACTTTAGACAATCGATCTGAGTAGCAGGTTTACGCTGACACTGGTCGTCACCACTACCGCTTTCAGTGGCTCTGATTTGCACCATTTCCAATCCGTCTTATTCTGATATTAATATTGTACATAGAGCGCTGTATGACCCTTGTGGGCTTAGCGTTTAGATATGATGATAAATAATAATAATAATAATAATAATAATAATAATAATAATAATAATAATAATAATAATAATAATAATAATAATAATAATAATAATAATAATAATAATAATAATAATAATAATAATAATAATAATAATAATAATAATAATAACAATAATATTGTACATAATCTGTATATACATTAGTGAATGAATACATTGGTAAAGAAATCTATACCTACTTGTTTGCCTTGCCCTTGCTCTGTTCTGCTGAGTTCTTTGTTTGCTGACTTATAACCAGATATAACAAGCCATCAGACTACCACCTGTGCTCGTAATATGGGTGCCTGTCTTGAACCCATTGTATCCTTGGCACTGCCTTTGCACTCCGGGCCTGCTAACGTTGTTTGCTGGCTATTGGTTACAGCTGTCTGAATGTTGAGCATATTGCTATGCTCAATATAACCACTGCGTCATGCACAACACAATAATATTACAGAATCATGAACATACATTATAGGTGCTGCACCACACACAGCTAATCCACACAACACAAACATTTTTTGCAGCTCACACACACACAACAATAGTGCATCAGCACATACAACATTACTATTGCAAAACATTCATGACCCTTATTGGTTTTACGATTCATTTTATAATAATGATAACAATAATAATAATAATAATAATAATAATAATAATAATAATAATAATAATAATAATAATAATAATAATAATAATAATAATAATAATAATAATAATAATAATTCTAATACAAAAATACTGATGATGATACAACACAAGCTACTTCTGTGATCCACACACAACACTACTAGTGAACCACACACAACACTCTACTAGTGAAACACACACAACTCTACTAGTGAACCACACACAACACTGCTAGTGAACCATAAACAACACACTAATAGTGAACCACACACAACACTACTGGTGAACCACAACACACTACTAGTGAACCACACACAACACTCTACTAGTAAACCACACACAACACTACTAGTGAACCACACACAACACTCTACTAGTGAAACACACACAACTCTACTAGTGAACCACACACAACACTCTACTAGTGAAACACACACAACTCTACTAGTGAACCACACACAACACTGCTAGTAAACCATAAACAACACACTAATAGTGAACCACACACAACACTACTGGTGAACCACAACACACTACTAGTGAACCACACACAACGCTACTAGTTAACCACACACAACATTACTAGTGAACCACACACAATACTCTACTAGTGAACTACACACAACACACTACTAGTGTACGACACACAACACACTGGTGTACCACACAGAACACACTACTAGTGTACCACACAGAACACTCTACTAGTGTACCACACACAACACACTATTAGTGTACCACACACAACACACTACTAGTGTACCACACACAACACACTACTAGTGTACCACACACAACACACTACTAATTTACCACACACAACACACTACTAGTGTACCACACACAACACACTACTAGTGTACCACACACAACATACTACTAATTTACCACACACAACACACTACTAGTGTAACCACACTGCTAGTGAACAACACACAACACTACCTTACTAGTTAACCACACACAACACTACCTTACTAGTGTACCACACACAACACACTACTAATTTACCACACACAACACACTACTAGTGTAACACACACAACACACTGCTAGTGAACCACACACAACACTACCTTACTAGTGTACCACACACAACACTACCTTACTAGTGTACCACACACAACACTACCTTACTAGTGTACCACACACAGCACTACCTTACTAGTGTACCACACACAACACTACCTTACTAGTGTACCACACACAACACTACCTTACTAGTGAACCACACACAACACTACCTTACTAGTGAACCACACACAACACTAACTTACTAGTGAACCACACACAACACTACCTTACTAGTGTACCACACACAACACTACTTTACTAGTGAACCACACACAACACTACCTTACTAGTGAACCACACACAACACTACCTTACTAGTGAACCACACACAACACTACCTTACTAGTGAAACACACATAACACTCTACTAGTGAACCACGCACAACACTACTAGTAAACAACACACAGCACTACTAGTGAACCACACACAGCACTACTAGTGAACCACACACAACACTACTAGTGAACCACACACAACACTACTAGTGAACCACACACAACACTACTAGTGAACCACACACAACACTACTAGTGAACCACACACAACACAAATAGTGAACCACACACAACACTCTACTATTGAACCACAAACAACACTACTAGTGAACCTCACACAACAATAATAGTGAACCACACACAACCCTACTAGTGAACCACACACAACACTACTAGTTAACCACACACAACACTACTAGTGAACCACTCATAATACTAGTAGTGAACCACACTAAAAAAATAAACACAAAAGCAGTATAATGTGATCCTTTATTGACAACGTTTCGCCCACGCAGTGGGCTTTATCGAGTCACAGACAGATCTACCTGGAAAATGAGCAACATGGAGATATATATAGGGTACAGTCAGGTGGAGAATGCTGGGTCAGGTGGAGAAAGCTGCATGTGAGTCTTAAAAGTAGTGTGATAGTTAAAAACATAGTGTGACTTAAAGGACCTGCAGTGTACCATTCTTGAGTTCTAGGTGGGATAGCGTTGAAGAAGTTTCTTGGCAATAGGTTCAGCTATGTTGTAGAAGCCGTTGTTCTGGTTGAAGTTGTTGGATATACAGATGAGTGATGATTCTAGGATTCTTCGGTATTGCGTGTTGTCTTCTTTGGCGATGAGTCTTGCGTTTCTGTAGTTGATTAAATGGTTGTATAAATTTCGGTGTTGAACACAGGCATTTCTTGAGTCGTCAGATCTGCCTGCGTACTGGTGTTCTGAAATGCGTGTTTGTAGGTCTCTGGATGTTTCGCCAACGTATAATTTGCTGCAGCCATTACAAGGGATTGTGTATACCCCTGCCGTGGATTGAAGCTTTTCCTGTCTGTTACTGGTAATGTCCTTGATGGTGGTGGATGTGGAGGTGGATACTGGAATGAGGTCTTAGAAAAATGTTGGAAACTTGTTTGGAAATGGAGTTGGTGGGAAGGACTATGTATCTCTTCTCAGCAGTGTCTTCTCTGGGTGTGTTAAAGATGTTTAATGCCCGTCGTCTGCAGTCTCTAATGAAGTGACGAGAATAGTGAAGTTTGGAAAAACTTGTTCAATGAGGGAGCATTCTTCTTCAAGGAACTCACTGCTGCAGATTCTGAGTGCGCGCAGGAAAAAGCCTATAATTACACCACGTTTAATTTTGGTGTCGTGGTGAGAGTAGAAGTGGAGAAGATCGTGTTGATTGGTAGGTTTTCGATAGACTTTAAAACGAAGTTCATGGTCAGCTTTGCAGAGAAGAACATCAAGGAAAGGAAGAGTGTTGTCGACTTCTTCTTCTAGTGTAAACTGGATTGATGGCTCAACCTGGTTGAGTTCGTGTTGGAGAGCTTGACTGTACCCTATATATATCTCCATGTTGCTCATTTTCCAGGTAGATCTGTCTGTGACTCGATAAAGCCCACTGCGTGGGCGAAACGTTGTCAATAAAGGATCACATTATACTGCTTTTGTGTTTATTTTTTTATTGTGTCGGTATTTTATACCATTTATTTCCACAGTGAACCACACACAACAATCTACTAGTGAACCACAAACAACACTACTAGTGAACCTCACACAACACTAATAGTGAACCACACACAACCCTACTAGTGAACCACACACAACACTACTAGTTAACCACACACAACAATACTAGTGAACCACTCATAATACTACTAGTGAACCACACACAACACTACTACTGAACCACACACAACACTGCTAGTGAATTACACACAACACTCTACTAGTGAACCACACGCAACACTACAAGTTAACCACACACAACACTACTAGTTAACCACACACAAAACTCTACTAGTAAACCACACACAACACTACGAGTGAACCACACACAACACTCTACTAGTGAACCACACACAACACTACTAGTGAACCACACACAACACTACTAGTGAACCACACACAACATACTACTAATTTACCACACACAACACACTACTAGTGTAACCACACTGCTAGTGAACAACACACAACACTACCTTACTAGTTAACCACACACAACACTACCTTACTAGTGTACCACACACAACACACTACTAATTTACCACACACAACACACTACTAGTGTAACACACACAACACACTGCTAGTGACCACACACAACACTACCTTACTAGTGTACCACACACAACACTACTTACTAGTGTACCACACACAACACTACCTTACTAGTGTACCACACACAACACTACCTTACTAGTGTACCACACACAACACTACCTACTAGTGTACCACACACAACTACCTTACTAGTGACCACACACACACTACCTACTAGTGACCACACACAACACAACTTACTAGTGAACCACACACACACTACCTACTAGTGTACACACACAACACTACCTTACTAGTGAACCACACACAACACTACCTTACTAGTGACCACACACAACACTACCTTACTAGTGACCACACACAACACTACCTTACTAGTGAAACACACATAACACTCTACTAGTGAACCACGCACAACACTACTAGTAAACAACACACAGCACTACTAGTGAACCACACACAGCACTACTAGTGAACCCACACAACACTACTAGTGAACCACACACAACACTACTAGTGAACCACACACAACACTTACTAGTGACCACACACAACACTACTAGTGAACAACACACAACACAAATAGTGACCACACACAACACTCTACTATTGAACCACACAACAACACTACTAGTGAACCTCACACAACAATAATAGTGAACCACACACAACCCTACTAGTGAACCACACACAACACTACTAGTTAACCACACACAACACTACTAGTGAACCACTCATAATACTAGTAGTGAACCACACACAACAATCTACTAGTGAACCACAAACAACACTACTAGTGAACCTCACACAACACTAATAGTGAACCACACACAACCCTACTAGTGAACCACCCATAATACTACTAGTGAACCACACACAACACTACTAGTGAACCACACACAACACTGCTAGTGAATTACACACAACACTCTACTAGTGAACCACACACAACACTACAAGTTAACCACACACAACACTCTACTAGTGAACCACACACAACACTACTAGTGAACCACACACAACACTACTAGTGAACCACACACAACACTAATAGTGAACCACACACAACACTACTAGTGAACCACACACAACACACTACTAGTGTACCACACGCAACACACTACTAGTGTACCACACAACACACTAATAGTGAACCACACACAACACACTACTAGTGCACCACACACAACACACTACTAGTGTACCACACACAACACACTACTAGTGTACCACACGCAACACACTGCTAGTGTACCACACACAACACACTACTAGTGAACCACACACAACACACTACTAGTGTACCACACACAACACACTACTAGTGAACCACACACAACACACTACTAGTGTACCACACACAACACACTACTAGTGTACCACACACAACACACTACTAGTGTACCACACACAACACACTACTAGTGAACCACACACAACACACTACTAGTGTACCACACACAACACACTGCTAGTGTACCACACACACACACTACTAGTGTACCACACAGAACACACTACTAGTGTACCACACACAACACACTACTAGTGTACCACACACAACACACTACTAGTGTACCACACACAACACACTACTAGTGTACCACACACAACACACTACTAGTGTACCACACACAACACACTACTATTGTACCACACACAACACACTACAATTGTACCACACACAGCACACTACTAGTGTACCACACACAACACACTACTAGTGTACCACACACAACACACTACTAGTGTACCACACACAACACACTACTATTGTACCGCACACAACACACTACTAGTGTACCACACACAACACACTACTATTGTACCACACACAACACACTACTATTGTACCACACACAACACACTACTAGTGTACCACACACAACACACTACTAGTGTACCACACACAACACACTACTAGTGTACCACACACAACACACTACTAGTGTACCACACAACACACTACTTGTGAACCACACACAACACACTACTACTGTGACCACACCACATCGCACACACTACTAGTGTACCACACACAACACACTACTAGTGTACCACACACAACACACTACTAGTATATCACACAACACACTACTAGTGTACCACACACAATACACTACTATTGTACCACACACAACACACTACTATTGTACCACACACAACACACTACTAGTGTACCACACACAACACACTACTACTGTACCACACACAACACACTACTAGTGTACCACACACAACACACTACTAGTGTACCACACACAACACACTACTAGTATATCACACAACACACTACTAGTGTACCACACACAACACACTACTAGTGTACCACACACAACACACTACTAGTGTACCACACACAACACACTACTAGTGTACCACACACAACACACTACTAGTGTACCACACACAACACACTACTAGTGTACCACACACAACACACTACTAGTGTATCACATAATGATAATAAATATAATATTAATTATACATATAATAATAATTATATCAATATTATATGTATTATTATTATAATTGTAATATTATTATTATTATTATTATTATTATTATTATTATTATTATTATTATTATTATTATTATTATTATTATTATTATTATTATTATTATTATTATTATTATTATTATTATTATTATTATTATTATTATTATTATTATCCTTCGTTAATTTTTTTTTAATTTCTATAGTATTACTTTTGTTACCTCTTTCATATATTGTATTATTAGTATTAAGTCAATTTATTTTAAACAACGAGAAAACACCTTCCTGATAAATGTGCTTCGGCTTTAGAGTCCATCAGCAAAATATTGTGGTCACATAAGTCACCTTAAAGGCCATCTGACCTTCAGCATTTCTTCTTGAAATTCCATTATGCCAGTGGCACTCATCACAAGTGTCATTATGGTCAACTAGCCCCCTTAATAACCCTGTGGGAGAGTGTATTAATAAGCTCAATCAAGGTAATTGGAAAACTTTCAGGGTCGGTCGGATGCTTTGTCATCGGTAAGGTAGTTGGTAATTTGCATCGGAACTGTGAGTGACAGAAGATGGAAGGTGGAGGGAGACGATAAAGAGTTGGGGAGAGGTAGGGAAAGAAAGACGAAGAGAAACAGGAAAACGAAAAACGAAGAGAGACTTGGGTAAAAGACGAGGAGAGAGGAGTAGACAGTCGAAAATTGGCAGGAAAACAGTCAGTTAGACGAAGTTAGGCTTGGAATCAGACAGAGAGACAAATAGACACAGGACAACAGACATACGGATGAAGATAGGCAGGGAAATAGACAGACGGAAAATAGAAGAGGAAACAGACGAAGAGACACAGGATAACTGACATGTGAAGAAAACATTGAAAGACACACGCAGAAGTTACGAAAGAGGAAGGCATGAACAGAGTGGGAGAAAGATATGGAAAATACCCGTGGAGGTTTTTATAGAAATATAGTCAGCTAACTTGGTGATGTAGGATTGCACGTATTGCCTATGACAATTTAAAGTGTAGAGCAAACCTTTGCAAACGCCCTGGGTAGATTTTCACAATGTCATCATGGCTTGTTAAGGTTCTTTTATATGCGAAACGTTGTCTATAATAAGGACTTTCTTCGCCCCAAAAGTTGAAAAATGAGACACTCATGCAACATATGGGAATCTTTAACGAGGAAACGTTTCACCACACAGTGGCTTCATCAGTCCATTACAAAGAAGACAGGTGTAAGGAGAAGATTTTGAGGTAATCAGTCCCTCAGCCTGGAATCGATGTGTTCACTCCATCAGTCTTCTAGATAAAAATCAAATATCCGGAGAAGTGGCTTATATACTGTAGTCAGGTGAGTGGAAGCAGGAGGAGATGGGATCACAGTGGAACCATCCACAAGTGTTGAAGAATTCCTTGTATCAAGATCCCATGATGTTGCAGTGTCTGACAGATGTCATAAATGGCTTAAAAAAACGATTTTTTCCTCCACTGCAAAGTGTAAGATTAAAATTATTTCATGATGTCTTTTATTCCACACTATTATTATTATTCACTATGCACATTAAAGTCGCAATATGCGCTTGTGATGACGATAGTGAGTCTTTTGTTTCTAGTGCCTTCGTGTCTTGATCTCGTATTGAGCGTTTGGTTTTGGAGGTCGTATTTTTTTAAGATTCTATTGAAAAATTGGTTTCCTGTTGTCGTACTGAGTAATTGTGTAGTCCAATGTGGTCGTATTTGAATATGACTTTGTTGGAAGTTGTGTAGAATCTACCAAAAATCCATGGATAAATTTAGGTTACCACGACTTCTACTAAACTCTTTTGTGCAATCTTCAGCACTCAAAACACCTCCAGCATCGAAGGGGTTTGTAAGCCAATGATATAAAACTAGATATTCATCATTATTACTCTTCAATACTCTTCTCTATCATGTATCTTCAAACGCTTGTTTTAATTTAAAAACTGAAGAAGACAATGAAAAATGGAAATTTAGCTAAGGAGAACTGCTTTAGATGACTCGATTCTCTCTCTCTCTCTCTCTCTCTCTCTCTCCTTATATATATATATATATATATATATATATATATATATATTATATATATATATATATATATATATATATATATATATATATGTCATGTCGATTAGGTAAAACTGGTCAATTAGCAAGAACTCATCTAAAATTAAGTCCTTTCTAAAATTTTCTTTTATACGTTTAAAGATATATTTTTCATTTATGTTAATGTAAGAATTTATAATTTTGTACCAAGAAAACTTTGAAAACCTACCTAACCTTATTACAACAAGCGCAATTTAATTTAGCCTAACCCAACTAAATATATTTTAGATACGTTAACATTAATTTATTAATAAACAAACACAATGAAATATATTTTTTCGTTATGTTCAGAATGATTTTGGCGAAATTATTGCATACACAAATTTTCACTTGTCTTATATGGCAAGGTGAGCGTTGCTATTTAAGCCAAAATCGTAAGTTTTACCTAATCGGCACGACATATATATATATATATATATATATATATATATATATATATATATATATATATATATATATATATATATATATAATGTCGTGCCGATTAGGTAAAACTTGCGATTTTGCTTAAATAGCAACGTCACTGCCATATAGACAAGTGAAAATTGTGTTGCATAATTTCTGCCAATCATTCTGAACATAACGAAAAATATATTTCATTGTGTTTGTTTATTATTAGTTACAGTTAACGTATCTAAAATATTTAGTTGACTAAATAATTGCGCTTGTTATAATAAGGTTAGTAGTTTTCAAAGTTTTCTGGTACAAAATTATAATTCTTACATTAACATAAATGGAAAATATATATTTAAACGTATAAGAGAATTTGAAAGGACTTATTTTAGATGAGTTCTCTAATGACCAGTTTTACCTAATCGGACATATATATATATATATATATATATATATATATATATATATATATATATATATATATATATATATATATATAGCATATGTCGTGCCGATTAGGTAAAACTGGTCAATTAGCAAGAACTCATTTAAAATTAAGTCCTTTCTGAAATTTTCTCTTATACGTTTAAAGATATATTTTTTCTTTCATTTATGTTAATGTAAAATTTATAATTTTGTACAAAGAGAAACTTTGAAAACCCACCTAACCTTATTACAACAAGCGCAATTTAATTTAGCCTAACCCAACTAAATATATTTTAGATACGTTAACATTAATTTAATAATAAACTAACACAATGAAATATATTTTTTTCGTTATGTTCAGAATGATTTTGGCGAAATTATTGCATACACAAATTTTCACTTGTCTTATATGGCAAGAAGAGCGTTGCTATTTAAGCCAAATCGCAAGTTTTACCTAATCGGCACGACATATATATATATATATATATATATATATATATATATATATATATATATGTCGTGCCGATTAGGTAAAACTGGTCAATTAGCAAGAACTCATCTAAAATTACGTCCTTTTTAAAATTTTCTCTTATACGTTTAAAGATATATTTTTTTCATTTATGTTACTGTAAGAATTTATAATTTTGTCCCAAGAGAAACTTTGAAACCTACCTAACCTTATTACAAGAAGAGCAATTTAATTTAGCCTAACCCAACTAAATATATTTTAGATACGTTAACATTAATTTAATAATAAACAGACACAATGAAATATATTTTTTTCGTTATGTTCAGAATGATTTTGGCGAAATTATTGCATACACAAATTTTCACTTGTCTTATATGGCAAGGTGAGCGTTGCTATTTAAGCCAAAATCGCAAGTTTTACCTAATCGGCACGACATATATATATATATATATATATATATATATATATATATATAATGTCGTGCCGATTAGTAAAACTGATCAATTACAAGAACTCATTTAAAATTGTCCTTTCTAAAATTTTCTCTTATACGTTTAAAGATATATTTTTTCATTTATGTTAATGTAAAAATTTATAATTTGTACTCAAGAGAAACTTTGAAAACCTACCTAACCTTATTAAACAAGCGCAATTTAAATTTAGCTAACCCAACTAAATATATTTTAGATACGTTAACAATAATTTAATAATAAACAAACACAATGCAATATATTTTTCATTAGGTTCAGAATGATTTTTGCGAAATTATTGCATACTCAAATTTTCGCTTGTTTATATGGCAAGATGAGCGTTGCTATTTAAGCCAAATCGGAAGTTTTACCTAATCGGCACGACATATATATATATATATATATATATATATATATATATATATATATATATATATATATATATATATATATATATATATATATATATATATATATATATATATATATATGTCGTGCCGATTAGGTAAAACTTGCGATTTTGGCTTAAATAGCAACGCTCACCTTGCCATATAAGACAAGTGAAAATTTGTGTATGCAATAATTTCGCCAAAATCATTCTGAACATAACGAAAATATATATTTCATTGTGTTTGTTTATTATTAAATTAATGTTAAAGTATCTAAAATATATATAGTTGGGTTAGGCTAAATTAAATTGCGCTTGTTGTAATAAGGTTAGGTAGGTTTTCAAAGTTTCTCTTGGTACAAAATTATAAATTCTTACATTAACATAAATGAAAAATATATCTTTAAACGTATAAGAGAAAATTTTAGAAAGGACTTAATTTTAGATGAGTTCTTGCTAATTGACCAGTTTTACCTAATCGGCACGACATATATATATATATATATAATATATATATATATATATATAATATATATATATATATATATATATATATATATATATATATATGGGTCACCCTGCCTCGGTGGGAGACGGCCGACTTGTTGAAAAAAATATATATATATATATATATATATATATATATATATATATATATATATATATATATATATATATATATATATATATATATATATATATATATATAGAGAGACCCAGTAGCTGTCCGCTACTGGGTCTCTGCTCTACCTGCTCCATGAGCTTTATCATACCTTGTCTTAAAACTATGTATGGTTCCTGTCTCCACTATATGTTTCTCTAGACTATTCCACTTCCTGACTACTCTATGGCTGAAGAAATGCTTCCTAACATCCCGTTGACTCATCTGAGTCTTCAGCTTCCAGTTGTGCCCCGTTGTTTCTGTGTTCCCTCTCTGGAACATCCTGTCACTGTCTACGTTGTCGATTCCCCGCAGTATTTTGTATGTCGTTATCATGTCTCCTCTGACCCTTCTTTCCTCCAGTGTTGTTAGTCCTATTTCCCTCAACCTTTCTACATAGGACAGACCCCTGAGTTGTGGAACTAACCTTGTCGCAAACCTTTGCACTTTCTCTAGTTTCTTTACGTGCTTGACCAGGTGTGGGTTCCAGACTGGTGCTGCATATTCTAGTATGGGCCTGACGTACACGGTGTACAGTGTCTTGAACGATTCCTTGTTAAGGTAACGGAACGCTAATCTTAGGTTTGGCAGTCGCCCATATGCTGCTGCAGTTATCTGGTTGTTGTGTGCCTCCGGAGACGTGCTTGGCGTTATACTCACCCCAAGGTCTTTCTCCCTTGCCGAGGTTTGTAGCCTTGGTCCGCCTAGCCTGTACTCTATCAGCGGTCTTCTTTGCCCTTCTCCGATCTTCATGACTTTGCATTTGGTGGGATTGAATTCGAGAAGACCTGTCATATTCCATCACCCCGGACGTGTTTCCCTGTCATATTCCATCACCCAGGACGTGTTTCCCTGTCATATTCCATCACCCAGGACGTGTTTCCCTGTCATATTCCATCACCCCGGACGTGTTTCCCTGTCATATTCCATCACCCAGGACGTGTTTCCCTGTCATATTCCATCACCCCGGACGTGTTTCCCTGTCATATTCCATCACCCAGGACGTGTTTCCCTGTCATATTCCATCACCCAGGACGTGTTTCCCTGTCATATTCCATCACCCCGGACGTGTTTCCCTGTCATATTCCATCACCCCGGACGTGTTTCCCTGTCATATTCCATCACCCCTACGAGTTTCCCCGGTCATATTCCATCACCCAGGACGGGTTTCCCCGGTCATATTCCGTCTCCTTGGCCCGGTCTCAGACCAGGCTTCCCAGTGGATTGCCAGATCAACCAGGCTGTTGAAATCCTTGTTTCTGCTGACATTTGAATGTTGTGTATTCTTAAAAATTTTAATGTCGTCTACAAATAACGTGTTTACGGTGTTCAAGACTACTTATGTATAATACTGTTGGTATTTTGAGTACTTTCTGACCTTATGGTACATGCCCTCGTCTCCAAGCAGTATGGTATACGAATTTGTTCCTGGTAAAATTAGATAGCCAATGAGCGCTCCGTGGCTAACAGCGTTGATCAGGTGGCATATGCAATTCAATGTAAATAAATGCAAAGTTCTGAAGCTCGGGAGTGTCCATAACCCAAGCACTTATAAGTTAAATAACGTAGAACTTAGCCATACAAATTGCGAAAAAGACTTGGGGGTGATGGTAACCAGCAACCTTAAACCAAGACAGCAATGCCTAAGCGTACGTAATAAGGCAAACAGATTACTGAGATTTATATCAAGAAGTGTTAGCAAAAGAAGTCCAGAGGTTATATTACAGCTTTATACATCGTTAGTAAGGCCTCACCTAGATTACGCAGCTCAGTTCTGGTCTCCATATTACAGAATAGATAATAATTCGTTAGAAAACATTCAGCGTAGAATGACTAAATTAATACATAGCATTAGAAATCTTCCGTATGAAGAAAGATTGAAGACCCTTAAATTACATTCACTTGTAAGACGTAGAATGAGGGGAGACATGATCGAGGTATTCAAGTGGAAAATCGGTATTAACAAAGGGGTTATAAATAAGGTCTTGAGGATATCTCTCCAAGAGAGAACCCGCAATAATGGATTCAAATTAGATAAGTTTAGATTTAGAAAGGATATAGGAAAGTATTGGTTTGGAAATAGGGTAGTTGATGAGTGGAACAGTCTGCCTAGTAGGGTTATTGAAGCTAGGACCTTGGGTAGTTTCAAATTTAGGTTGGATAAATTCATGAGTGAAAGGGGTTGGATTTGAGTGGGAATTGCACATGAGTAAATAGAATTATCAAAGCTTATTTCTTGCGTAGCATTGAAAATTGGGTTGAACAAATATTCTGTTAGTGGGATGGATAGTGAAGGACCTGCCTAGTATGGGCCAACAGGCCTGCTGCAGTGTTCCTCCTTTCTTATGTTCTTATGTTCTTAAGACAGTTGCTAGACCAGATGTCAAGCTTGTCCAGGTCTGTTTGAAGTCCTGCTTGGTCCTCTTCCGATGTGATTCTCCTCATTAATTTCACATCATCTGCGAACAGAGACACTTCTGAGTCTATCCCGTCCGTCATGTCATTTACATATACCAAGAATAACACTGGTGCTAGGACTGACCCCTGCGGTACACCGCTCGTCACAGGCGCCCACTGTGATACCTCATCACGCACCATGACCCGTTGTTGCCTCCCTGTGAGGTATTGCCTGATCCATTCCAGTGACCTTCCTGTTATACATGCTTGTTCTTCCAACTTCTTTACTAATCTCATATGAGGAACTGTGTCGAAGGCCTTCCTGCAGTCCAGGAAAATGCAATCAACCCACCCCTCTCTCTCTTGCCTTACCTCTGTTACTTTATCATAGAACTCCAGAAGGTTTGTTACACAGGATTTGCCTTCCCGGAATCCGTGCTGTCTGGTGTTTATTATCCTGTTCAGCTCCAGATGCTCCACCATTCTTTTCCTGATGATTTTCTCCACGTTGGCCTTTTTCCATAACTCAGGTAGCTGCCCAGTTTCAAGGGATGTGTTGAATATTATGGTAAGTGGCACACTCAGACCTCAGCTTCTTTCCGAAGAACCCATGGGGAGATATTGTCCGACCCATCGCCTTTGAGGTATCAAGTCACTGAGTAACTGCTTCACCTCCTCCCTCAGTTGTGTGTGTGCCCTCTAGCACTTGATACATCCCTTGTTGGTGATGCACCCGTCCTGTCTACCCAGCTGCCTTCCTTCCTCCACTGTGAATACTTCCCTTAAACCTCAAGTTGAGCTCCTCACATACCTCTTGTTCGTTACTTGTGAGTTCCCCATCTTCTCTCCTCACCTAATCACCTGGTCCTTGACTGTTGTCTTCCTTCTGATGTGACTGTACATCAGTTTCGGGTCGACTTAACTTTTGATGCTATGTCGTTTTCGTACTGTTTCTGGCCTCTCCGTACCTCGGGATACTCGTTTCTAGCTCTTCTGCTAATCTCTTTGTTTACTTGGGTTCTTTGCCTTCTGTACCTTTTCCATTCTCTGACACTCTGAGTCTTTGCTTCCCTGCACCTTTGGGTAAACCAGGGCTCTTTCTGGCCTTCCCATTTAATCTTTTTCCTCTGGGTATAAACCGTTCCTCTGCTCCTTGCACTTTGCCCCTACGTATTCCATCATTTCATTTATTGACTGTCCTTCCATTTCCTTTTCCCACTGAACCCCTGCGGAAATTCCTCATGCCCGTGTAGTTTCCTTTAAAGACTGGTTTGTCTCTTTCGGTACCGTTTTCCTCTCCACCTGTAGCTCTACAAGTACCAAGCTCAGCACCATATGGTCGCTGGCTCCCAGGGGCTCTCATGTGTTATGTCTTCAATATCCGAGCTGTTCAGGTGAATACAAGGTCCAGTTTTGCTGGTTCATCCTCTCCTCTCTCTCTGGTCGTGTCCC